>JAKMXJ010049074.1:0-12784 GCA_029339935.1 Anguina tritici
CAAAAACAACAATGAATTGCTAATGTGTTTCAATAGAAGCGTATCCTTGAGGTTTTCACGATCAGATAAAGGAAGCAAAGGCTTAAATGTAGGCTTATCGACGATTGCAAATGGAAAATTGGTACAGGCGATCGGGGCTCCGGGCCGGCGTGTTACCTCAAAATTAACCCGGGGCAGGGCCTCGCCCCATTTCTGTCTCTATATATAATCTTCCAAAACTCCACCTTTTTAGAATTTCTTTTCAACTAAGCCTCTTGCGTATTTCTAATAGAGAGTCTCTAGCCCACCATTAGACGAGCCATTTTAGGAACTGTTTGCGGGGTTGGGCAAATGTAGCTTAAAAGGTACACGTCGAGCTTTTTCAAATGGCGCAAAAATGACGATTTAAAGAAGCTACATGTAGCTTTTTTTGTAGCTTTTGTTGTTCCTCCTCGAGCTTTCTCGTAACTTTTTCCTAATCCCTCATCGAGCCTTTTAGCTAAATTATTGTTTTTGATCTTTTTATGCTTTGTGCTGACTTAAGGTGCCCTAAATCCGTTTTGTATTTTACTCAATGAAGTTGAAAGCTTTTTTTATTGATTTATGCACTTTTGTATAAGGACAATCAAGCTGGCCTTGTTTAATTTATAGCTATTAGTTGCTTTTTTCGAATTTTTTTGAGACAAGTTTAAGATGATGTTATAGAATTCGATCAGCGTTTCGATAAACTCACTCCGAGTGAGAATCTCACTCACTCTCACTCACCAAGTATTTTTAATTCTCACTATCCCTCACAGCGTGTGAGGACTAATTTCATTCTAAGTCACTCCCACTCACAGGCCAAAAACGTAACCCAAAAAAGAAAAAAGGGCACACCTCTTTAAAAGCTATGTACAAAATCAGAAACTAGATATCTCTGCCTTTTTTGATGAGAATTACCATATGTGCTGGTGTCGCTGTTAAGAGCAAATATTTTTGTAAAACAATTTTATTTTTTGTAGCCATAAAACAACAAATAACAAAGCTACGTGCCAAAGGCAAAACATAACTTCGCATCACAGTCGGACCAGCATTTGGCTTATGCTGGTCCGAGTCTCGCCAAACACTTAGTTGTTGGAGTCAGCAATGGTCACCTCAACATCCACTCCGGGCTCAATAGAGATTCCGGTGATCTTCTTCAGCACATCACTGCTGCTGTGCATGTTGATGAGACGCTTGTGGATTCTCATCTAAAATCCTTATTCAAGAAGTTGAGTTTTGAAGCTTATGCGCAAAATTTGGTTTTAAGTTTTGGTTATTTCTGGAATTAACAAGTGGAATTGTAAAAAAGTGGCTGAGCCCCATGATGTCACTTAATACTGGGAGATTTTGAGGTTTCGAAATTAATGCCTTTAGAAGTATAATCTCGATCTTTTAAAACAGCGCCAAATTTTTTATACTTATCATTTTTGGGCTGAATTAGTTTTTTAGGCTCTACTCTTTCTTTTTCAGGTGTTTGATTATCTGTTTATTTTCTTTTTAGGTAATAGTGGATTATCGAAGTAGAAGAAACACAATCGTGGAATTGCATGAGCGGGGGAAACCTGTGTCACCTCATATGGCAAAAAGAATATAACAGTGCCGCAAGCATCATTTTCCGGATATCATCGATTCAATTCAGTGGTCGTCTTCTTCGCGTGATCTCATCCCACTGCATTATTCGACCTGGTCAACCTTGGAAGCAAAGGTATGCGCAACGTTTTACAACAGTTTGACTAAATTGAGAGCTTCTCTCCTCGTAGGATGGGAAGAAATCGATGATGATCTGCTCCGTCATGTTGTGGAAAATTGGCCAAAACGTATGAGAGCTTGCGTCAAAAAAAATGTTTTGAAAACCATTCGATATGTTTTTTGTGTTATTTATTAACTTAAAAATAAAAAAATTTACTGTCTTTTTTGCCGGTTGTTTATGCTATCATCTGTTATTCTCTGTGTTGGTTAGTTTTTTCTACATTTTCTATATGTTTTGCAATGGAGTCGATGTCTGAATTGAAGCCTATGGGAAACACTTTAGATAAGCTGCTGTCATTATTGTCACATTCTATTTAAAGAATCTAATTAAAGAGCTGGTTGAAAGACAGGTTAAGTAGACCAATAATAACTCTTCTACAAAAACCTTTTTAAAACTGAAGATTTTCGAGGGTCAGGTCCCAAAAATTCGGAAATTGACTGCAACAAGGAACTTGGCCGAATTTTTTTCGGTACCACGCTTTTTAGACCATGTTGTATTTGGAAGCCTGTCTATTTCTATCCGTTTTTTAAATTTTAAGTATTTGAATTCACGCGGGGTTATCCTAACCTGCCGAAAAATTAAATTTGCAAAATTTTCTAAACAGGAACCCTCGAATAGTTGAGCTCAGAGGTAAAAAGACGATTGTTCGTGGTTTTTAGCAGTATCTTTTACCGTATTTTCTTTAATAAAAACCCTCTCGGTATTTCCTTTATCTATGACCGGGGCATGCCTGTCTCCTATTACCATCTCCTCGATAATTCTGACTTGATTCCAGCCAATGCGGCAGAGTCTGTCTATGATGGAGGGCTTGATATCCTCTGGTACTGGTCCTTAGCCACTTCAATCTTCACCTTGCGTTTCATTTTCCACTATATATGAATGAATAAAGGAAATTCCGGGTTTTGAGGAGGGCTTTTAGAGGAAATAAGGCATTTTAAAAAAATTCCGATTTTTGCTGGGATTTTTTATTGTGATGCCCTCTGGTAGGCAAAATGTCCTGAGGAATCCGAACCAGAAAGCAAAATTTCGAAAAGATGCTTAGTTGCTGATATATGACCACAAGTTGGATGGTCATTGTTTCGAAATGACAGTCTAACTTTTGATCATACCTCGGAAACCAAGTATCCTTTTGCAATTCTGCTTTCGAGTTCGGATTCAAGGGGACATTTTGGCTACTACGGACATTAGACTAAAATAATCCTGGCAAAAATTGATACTTAAAAAAACATCAAAAATTTTGAAAAAACCTGTCCTATGTCCGAGCCCAATGTTGCCGGACATTGAAGAGAGAAACAGGGAACTGCAAATATTACCGGTTTGCAATTTTTTTTAAATTACAAATTATTGACATAGTGTACTTTTGTTTCAAAAAAGGATATGTCAAACCGAGTATTTTAGACTTAATTGTTTCGCCCCAGATAGACGGCCATTTGGAGTGGTACCCAGCCCCGACCCTGAGGGTTTAATGACTGAAATCGCAGTTTTTTTATCTCTCCAAACCATGCTCAGCACACGATTATGGGTGGGGCAGCATGGTTTGTTTGCCTGTAACGCAAGATTCTTAAAATCCGCTGGGGAAATCAAGTAATTAGCCGGGAAAATTCAATCTTCAGCCGAGAGATTCCAATTTGATCCAACGATTAATTTAAACAGTTTTGAGAAAAAATATCGAAAATTAGAGGAGGTAACACAACTTCACCCTACTGCGATACGCTGTCCATAAACTATCCAAAACATTGAAAACTAACTTGGAAGTGGTCCCAAGTCTTTGAACCTTCTCCACATGGTGTTTTGCGGGTGGTGATGCGAAGCACCTTGGTCGGCATACGCACTGGACCTTTGACCAAAAGATGCTCCTCCTTGGCTCCTTTGATGAGCTGCTCACAGACTGAAATAGTTATTCTATTTTATCAAAAAGTCTTCAAGATTTGGTCAACTAGCAATACTCACCCTTTTCCAACGACTTCACGTTTTGAGAGGTAAGAGTGATTCGAATACGATCCTCAGCTTGCTGCTCGGGAGCTTTGTCCAACTTGTAAGGGATACCAGCCTGAACATAGCAAAAGTAATAGGAATGTTAAAGTCAAGAACTGTGTTCAAGTTGGCTAGGAGCCATATGGATATAAGCAATGAAGAGCAAATGCATCACCCTGGAAGCTCAGTGGCTAAGGCATAAGGACCCGGTGAAAGTTGTCGCAGTTCGATTCTTATTTGGGGCCTGGCTTTTACTCCTATTTCCCCGATATTTATTCAATTTTGTCGACTGCGAAAAACTCACCATATTTGCAAAATTTAGTTAGGAGTCTTGAATAGTCAAATGGAAGTTTCTTTTTCTCTTAGCTTTTCTGTGTTCCAATTCCAGGTTTGGCTGAAAATTATTAAAAAGTTATGCGGATAAAAGGATGACTAGAAATGGATGAAATGCGAGTTAGGATTCTAAAGAAAATTTCCACTTCCACCGAAAGAGTCCAAAAAAGAAGATTTTCTACAGTATCCTACGCGAAACAGCAGAATGACACTCAGACAAGGAAAAAATTGTTTTTAAATTGCTGTTTGTCTTGAGCATCAAAATATTGGGAAAATTAACGATTTCATTCACGATTTATTCTCTTTGTTATTTTTCGAGTCTACTTTTGGGGATTTTTTGATTTCCTTATATTTTCTGTTGTTTTCTTGTTATTTCCTCGATATAATCGCAGTTCTCTTGCAGTTATTTGTTGCTTTGAGCTCTGATAGACAAGGACCATGCAGATTTTCGTGAAAACGCTTACTGGAAAGACAATCACGGTAAGGTTTTTTCTGGCAGAAGTTATACCTGAGCAATATTTTAGTAAGTAACGATTCATTTTTCAGTTGGAAGTCGAGGCATCGGATACCATTGAAAATGTGAAAGCCAAAATCCAGGATAAGGAGGGCATCCCGCCGGATCAGCAGCGCTTGATTTTCGCAGGTTCATTTTTTTGGATCCCGCTTTTAGACTATTGTGCAACCTATGCGTATTTGAGTACTGATTAACCTTGAATTTTCAGGAAAGCAGTTGGAAGACGGTCGTACCCTGGCCGACTACAATATTCAGAAAGAATCAACTCTCCATCTGGTGCTCCGTCTTCGTGGTGGAATCATTGAGCCGTCATTGCGTCAGCTGGCTCAGAAGTACAACTGTGACAAGCAGATTTGCCGCAAATGTTATGCCCGTTTGCCTCCTCGTGCTACCAACTGCCGCAAAAAGAAGTGTGGTCATTCCAATGACCTTCGCATCAAGAAGAAGATCAAGTGAGAATGCTCCGAGCAAGTCTTCAGAACGCTTGTTGAAACTGTTGTTTGGTGATGAAAAATAAATTTGTTTACGAGTAAATTTATGGTAAATTTAATACCGCGCCAATTCCGGGTGTGTTTCGCACGGGTGCAGGAGTGCCTAACCTCATCACGCCAATTCTGCTGGGGTCCCACCTAAGTGTCTAAATGTCCGCTAAAACACTTTGCTTTCCTTTGGGCTGCGACCTCTCAATGGTTTGTCTTCTAGATAGAGGGCCGTCTTGGTCTGCATCATAAGGTGCTCATAACTCAAAACGCAATTTTTCATTTTAACGGGCTGTCCAAAATCACTGGATCTAGCATTGATCGTGAGAAATACGGCGAATTTGACAATTTTTTGGATGCACTAGTGACGGGCTTCCCCGTATATGGAATGTATTTTCGTGGCCATTAACTTGAATGGTACGTGGATATATTTGACATGAATAGTAATGAGTGATTTACGATTTCCTAGGCAATCTAGATTCGCAGATAACAGTATCTCTGCCAATCGGCGATTTTATTTCGCAAACATTACGAACAGTGCTACAATAATAACGACAAGGTTATCATCCATAATGACCACGCTGGTGATCCATCAGGCGCCACCCTAAATCAGGTATCCCCTAAAATCCACATAGCCACATGTTTTAGCTCACTTTGACGTGCCCTGGCCTACCTGAAATTGAAACTAAAGGAATATACCTTACTGAAATTTTTTTACATCAACGGCTTTTTTTATCGTCGGAGAATTTTAAGCATGGTACATTTCAAGGGTAGTAGATTTAAACGAAACCGTTGGGCTCTCTACGTATTCTTTAATCAACAATTTTATTCTTCAGCCGGTCTCTTTTCTACCAGAGTACGGTGTTGCACAAAAGTCTAACCAACGATTTTCGGA
The DNA here is from genome assembly GCA_029339935.1 of Anguina tritici. Taxonomy (NCBI): domain Eukaryota; kingdom Metazoa; phylum Nematoda; class Chromadorea; order Rhabditida; family Anguinidae; genus Anguina; species Anguina tritici. The sequence goes on from JAKMXJ010049074.1 coordinate 5,946, forward strand.
ACCAAAGTAACCAAGAACCATCGTTGTCAAAACCTACAAAATTGTAGACCCATAATAATTTTTAGCTCAGGGGTACTTAGGGGGTTTTATCCAGGCTTTTTCAAAATTTTTAGATTAATGGTAGTTGGGATCCGGTTTACTCGACTTTTTCCTACTGTTGAGGCATTTCTGAGTTTCTCAATCGCTTTTTCGACAAAACTTTAGCTCTCTTTAGCAAATTCCGCAAAAATTTTCCCGGGGCTTTTGGTCCTTAAATGAAGAGTAAAACTCGATTTTTGACAATTAAACCAGGCCTGGAAACGATTCCAACAAGTCCTCGATACTTTTTTGCCCTAGAAGTCACTTACTGTAATATTTGTAGTAAAAATAAATGTGTGCACCCAGGGGGATTCCAACCTCGACCTCAATTTTTTCCTAGGTTATAACATTTTTTCCTGCGTATATGAAGTCCCCCCCTTTTAATGGTTAACAATATGCACCAAAATAATGTTAAAGTTAGAGCCGTATGCTCGAACATAGGGTTAGAGTAAGGTCTAGCTTTAACTCTTAAACCAACCTTATAATGGTGCATAAAAGAAACTCTAACTTTAACTCCAAACTTCAAATTTAATTCTATAATGGTGCATGGATTTTCCAAATTTAACTATGAACTTTAACTCTAACTTTATAATGGTGAAGATTTTTGTTAAAGCATATTCCCCAACGATGAGAATACTGTATGTCTAAATAAATACGTATTCAAACTTAAAAAGAGGGCAACATGAAAACTAAGGGCATATCGTGACTCAGTCGGCCTAATCTTGCAATGTAGCTTTTCGCATTCTTGACTATGGGCAGTTGAATGCTTTGCCAATTCACTGGAAATTGATATCTTCCCGAAGCGATCTTTGTCCTTCAAGAGACCTTCGAAGATAATTTAATTTTTCTCTTGCGCCACCACAGTGCTATCGATTTTGTTTCGTTCACTAGAACCGATTTATTCAAGAAACTTTGAAAACGGTTTTTGATGCACCGGAGTAAAAGGTTGAGTAGAAAGGCTCACAGAAATACGTGTTGCTGCACTCACATGACCGGAAACCATTTTCCTACTATAGCCATAACCCACTATAGATTAGGAAAGAGCATAAATCTAAAGAGCTTTGAAACCAGGAAAAATGAAGACAAAAGTCAATCTTTGAGTTGAAAATCGTGTTTCCGGGGCCATTTTTCCCCACCACATTCGCCAAAATAACTAAAACCGTTCAGAAAAGACGAGTTTTGAGGAACATACAAATTAACAAAGCCTATAAACTTGTAGAAATCTATAAAAAATAAATTTCTAGATTTCTATAAATTTCTAGATTCGTAGAAAATTCAAAAATCTAAAAAAAAATTCAATTTTTTGTAGATTCCTACAATTTTTTAGGGTTCAACATTTTTTCTACAATTTTGTAAGTTTTTACAACCATCCCAAGCACCCAATTTAAATTGGCACACTTTCATTTGGCACATCTTGTCCCTACCCACTTTTGATGAGAAATCACAATTTATAGCCAGAATGTTAAAAAGCTAAAGAAAACAATAGTTGAGAATCACTCTTTGAAAGTTTCCTGTGACAAGTCTTATTGGACTTGGCAGAAAAGTTTTATTTCCTATGAAAAGCCTCTACTCTCTCTTTTTTGAAACGACTACTCCCTCGGAAGACTACTTGCTGGATTAACTCTAAAACCAGCTTTTAAACCAGAAAACTTTGGGAAAATGAACTTTTTTCAGGGGATCAAACCAGACTCCATTTCTTTCCTGCATTAAACATTTCACAACCGTTTTCCCAAAAACACCAAGAATTAGTCCAAGCCCGAAAATATTGCAAAAGAAGTACAGTAATATCGACCGTGCTGATAAGATAAAAATAATATTTTTTTCAATTTAGTAAATGAATAAATCACCCAAAAGTGAGTAATTTTCTTCATATTGAAGACTTAAAGTTTGAGAAAAATCTGTTAACTTGTTATATATTTCCTTGATTTTGTTTTTCAAAAATTGCTGCCGGTTTTTTCGAATCGCGGACTGTTTTCGGATCGACCTTGAAGAGTTTTGCAGTGTCTCCGATCCTCCTGCCTTTTTGCCTCAAATATGAAAGCTGGACAGAAATCTCGATTTATTCTAAAAGCGAAAAAGAGAGATAGAGAGTTAGTGAAAGCAGCACTGAAATGAAAAAAATGTGCAGAGAAAACATTGGGAAAATGTACGTGATTTTTGAAGCACCCTGTATAGCAACCACATATAGACTTAAATTATCATGACACCTACAGCCTTCCCCTTTTCCACTTAGTTACAAAACAGGTTTTATTTTTTATTGGGTATCCTGCATAAACAACAACATCCCAAATAGAGGTTTGATTTGGCGCCCGTTTTGAGTGTTTGCACTTGACTTTTTTCCAATTCCTCTGGAGGGACCTTACCTTGCCCTTTTTGGAGACTCCTCTGGCACTTGTATCACTTTCGCTTTTGACACAAAAGGTTCTCAATAGTAAGATAAACGCCACTTTTAAAGACTCCACTTATCATTTGACTGTTTGTTGTCAATCACACCCACTTTTACAACTTTGTGATCAGTATATTGTCTCTTTGCATTGTTTTTCAGTCATATTTTTTGTTCTACAAATTTGCTACAATTTTTTCTCACTTCTATTCACTTTTCCGAATGGTTTCTCAACACCCTGAAACTCCATCTAGAAATGCTGAGGGGATGGTTGGTGAGAAGGAAGCTCCCTTCCATGCGGTCGAGAATTTACTGACGCCAACCAAAGAGGTAGAAGTCGTTCTATAGGGGCTAACTCGAATTTATGTTTTTTCAGTTTGTGTATAAGCAATAACAGCACTGTTTTTACAGTTTCAGTTGCATTTGGTTAAATGGCACTCAAGTTAGATTAATTTTTTGGAGTTATTTTTTTCGTATGTCTCGATGGACATTTGAATTATTGAGCATAAGTAATAAGAATACCGGGCAGTCACCAATGTCTCCCTAGCTAGGTGGTTAGGTTTAGTGGCGCCCAGTAGCGTCCAAAAAACAAGCATTTTTTAACAGAATTTTTTTGAAACCGCATATTTTTTAATTTTCTGAAATTCTTTTTGTGCTTTTGTTAAAGCATTTTGTGCTTTTGTTGGAGCACAAATGACAGTTTAGTACTATTTTTTCTCCTCTTTCAAATGCTACTACACATATTCTTATAATACGATATATTTGGATTCAGAGAATTATTTTTTCGTAACAGTTTCAGTTCGTAACATTTTTTCGTCCTGTCCAAGAAACCGGACAAGAGTGCTATTTTAATTTTTCTGGTTTTAACTGTTGACTGTTAGTTCTGAAATGATTCATTTCATGTTTTTAGATATTTTCTAATAAGCTGCTTAGTGAAGACTCGAAAGAAGTGATGGTTCGGTCGTTGAATGAAGAAATGACAGTTCGTGAAATCGCAGCTCAATTTAACATGGGTAAATGAACGGTCGGGGACATCTACAGCAAATTCAGTAATAAATGCAGGAGCTCCAGGAAGTGGCCGAACAAAAAAGACATCGGAAAGACAACGAAGAAATCTGCAGCGAAGCTCTAAATCTAATCCAAGGAAGGCAGCAGTGGATATAGTCATGGAAGCCAATGAACAAATGGAAATCAGTCGCCAAACAGCAAGTCGAATTATGGAAGAAGCCAATTTGTTCGGCAGACGTCCTGCCAAGATACCGCTAATTTTTAAAAATAATCAGAAACCCAGACTGAAGTTTGTCAGACAACATCTCTGATGGGCATCGGCTGGTTGGGCAAAGGTGCTTTGGAGTGACGAGTCAAAACTCAATCTTTTATGGAATTCTCAAGTCAACAATGTTGCCACATGCTGTGGAAAAATTGCCACCGGATTGGATCTTCCAGCAGGACAATGACCCGAAGTAGATGTTAAAGTCAATAAATGGGGACAGCAAAGAGAAGGCACCGGATCGGTTCAGAGATAATAATGTTCTGCCGCAGTCGTGGACCTGAATCCAATTGAGTATTTTTGGGAAGAACTGTCGCGTCGTCTTCAAGGCCAGAAGTTCAAGAAAGAAGCCGATTTGATGGAAGCCATCGAATGGAAGCCTAGAATTGAAGAAAATCCCGATTGAACGTATCATCAAACTTGTTGATTGGATGCCTAGTCGATGTGCGGCAGTTATTAACGCAAATGGTATTGCAACACAAAAATTAGTTCTTATTGCTTTACTTTCTTAATAGATATTTGCATAACTAGTTGTTGTTGCGCGAAAATCGATTTTTTTGGACAGGTTGAAAAAATGCCTACTACGAAAAAATGACTTTCTGGATCCAAATATGTTGTAATATAAGGACATATGTATTACCATTTGAAAGAGGAGAAAAAATTATAGAAAACTGTTATTTGTGCTGCAACAAAAGAATTTAAGAAAACTAAAAAATATACGGTTTCAAAAAAAAATCTGCTAAAAAAAATGATTGTCCGGTTTTTGGACGCTACTTTATAATTGCCGCGAGTCCGGATCCCAGTCGCAGAATTTTTTGGTTTATTATAAATAATTCTTTCTGCTAATCATGATACAGATGACTGTTAGAAAATATCGAAAACATTTAGACTCAAAAAGTGCCAATTATCAAGTTATAAAAACTCTTTTTTGGAAACTCTTTTTCGACAATTCAGGTTGACAACCTGGAAATGCCTTTTGGGGAGTAGATACCCCAGGTTCAAAGGTTTTGGCGAGTCAAATAGGAGTAATTAAATATCTGACAAAGTGTTTGTGGTGATGTTAACTATGTGGATCCGAACTCACAGGGATATCGACCTGTGGATATATTGACGGTCATCCCTTTTTCGGACCCAGGACACTCCGGGTTAATTGGAGGGTCTGTTTACTTTCATTTTAAAGCCGGTACCTATTTTTGTGTGACGTTATTTTTCCTGGGGCCTTCCAGTACCCAAAAAGTGGTTAGGAATTCAAATGTGAAAACAGAATTTTAGAAAGCTTGCTTGTTTGCTGAGATGTGACTAAAAGTTGAAGCACTGCTATTGCAAACAGCGACCACCAGCCTGTTTGTCCTGTCTCGGCGACCAAGCAACATTTTGAAATTATGTTTTCAAACTCAGATTCCTGAGAATTTTTTGGGAACTGGTTTCTCCCAATATTCTTCTGCACCTCGTGCTCTAAAATTGAAAAATATATTATAGTGTAAATATTACTATTTATTTCAGCTAAACAAAAGCGCAACGGCTGCAGGTATGTCGGAGAACGATGTGCTGGACGAGGTTGATGATGAGGAGGAAGATGAGATCTTCGAGGTGGAGAAGGTACTACTTTTCTAGTGGTTTGCGCAACCTTGCGATACTTGCAAGTTCCACACCTTCCCCCACACCATTTCAGTTTTTTGTCGTTCTCAGTAATTTAAGACATAAATTGACCAAATTTGATTTTTCGCCTTGGAGGACCAAGGTAAACCATCTTTGGAGGGTTGGATACCCCAAAAAGATGTGATTTGAACACGGTTTTGATACCGGGACCCACCGCACATACAAGATTTGCCAATTTTTGGTCCGATTTTCTTTTGCTCATATGTTTTTGAATTTATTCGATGGCCAAGACTTTGGGCTGCAAAATACACCAAACATGCATAATAATATGCTTTATCAGAACACCAACAAAAACAGTAGTAAAGTTCAACAGCAAAAGACAACAAATTTTATTTATATTTCCATAAGCCTGCTCAACACTTTTCCCTTGAACTTCTAAGCACCGGCGGAGACGACATACATAGCCGTTCACCATCTCAGGAGGCAATTCTTCGAGGGCTCCGACAATATTTTCTTTCAATTCGACGAGATCGGCTGTAGAAGCTCTGGCATGCATATGTGTTATATTAGTGTGCGCATCTCGCACACAAACAGGTTGAAATGCACGCAGAGGCTTACCTGTGAGATGAATCCGAGCAATGCTCTCGATTATACATGCATATTGAGAACCTTTTTGCAAAACTCCAACAGTAAAAACATGGTAGAGCATCTATATATTGCCTTGTTGGACCAAGGCAAAAAGTCAAGTTTTAGAGGGGGAGGGGCGGAAGTGGCGAAAAGCAACAAAAATCTAGGTAAGAAGCGGTCGATCCTGGGACTTAATTATAGGCGGATATATCCATAAATGGATGCCCACCTTTGAAACAAAGAAATATACCTATTTTTATTTCAGATTCTCGATATGAAACAGAGAAAGGGGAAGCGACAATTCCTTGTAAGTTATTTTCTTATTTGTTAGACAATCTTGACTTTAAAAGTGAGGCTTTCCAGATTCGCTGGAAGGGCTATGGCGAAAATGAAGACTCTTGGGAACCAGAGGTATTACTTTTCTTCCGTACTCTAAAAATATTATCTTTTGGCCACTTTTTAGGAGAATCTTGATGGTGCCAAAGAGATTGTGACCAACTATGTGAAGGAACATGAGCTAAAATCGTCAGCCAAGAAGTCAGCAAAAGGAGCCAAACGGGGTCACACAGCCACTGGAGGGGCATCCACTTCCTCAACCGTAAGTTTCATTCGACACATTTGCGGTTCAAACTTTCACTGTTTTTAATTTTCAGCACAAGAGTACGAGGCGCTATACCGTCCAGGACAATGATGATGAGGAAAGTGATGACCCCATCAACGACACCGACTACAAGAGCGAGGAGGACGACGATGGACCTAGCAAGAAGTAATTTTTTAGTATAATTTCGTTGGACCAAGAAGTGAAAACATATGGGGTTTTAAAGCAAACAGAGAAGTGGAAGTTATAGTGTTTTATCTGAGGGCACTGAGAGAGAGAGAGAG
>JAKMXJ010049111.1:0-18453 GCA_029339935.1 Anguina tritici
AAGCCTCCAAGCCCTAGGCTTGAAGGGTTGGAGATGCGCGCACAAACTTACCTTAGAGATGAATCCGAGCAATACTCTTGATAAGTAATGCATTAGAGACTCTTTTTGCCTTGCTCCAGAAATGAAAACATGGTTAATTACCTCTAAATAAGGTGTTTGCCTTGGGCTACCAAGACAAAAAGTCCATTTTGGTCAAAAAAATTTTTCAAAAAATATGTCGTTCCCCTCCTAAAAAATTAAGTTCAACATAAAATTTCAACATAAAAAGCTCAAAAAGTGATGAAAACATACTTTCGGAAGGAGTGCTTTTAACGAAGTGCTGCCATTTTCAGGACCCAAAATGTCTAAAAAAGTGAACAAAACCCGATTTCGGGCGTGACCCATATGAGGAATTTTAGCCTTTTTTCCCCTACATAACCTTAGAGTAGTCAAGTCGCGTACTCGATTACCGTCGTATCTGAAAATTTGAATGATTATCCAAAAGGCAATTTGTTAACCGTAATCATGCCAGCAAAAAATATTGAGCTCTATCAGAAATCCCGCAACACAATTTGTAGATTGTGACTGCGACCCCAGCGGCACTGAAGACGACATTTGTGACCAGACCTCAGGCCAATGCCTCTGCAAAGTTGGCTTTTCTGGTCGGAGATGTGAGCAGTGCGACGAAAATTACTTCGGATATCCCAACTGCAAGGGTATTTTTGGAAGCATAGCAAATTTTCTTCATAAGTCCGTGCTTAAGAGTGTGGCTGCAACGCTATTGGCTCCAAAGCCCAGAATTGTGATGCAACCAATGGGGAATGCCCTTGCCATCCAAATTTTACCAGCCGGACTTGTGACAGATGTGCAGCCAAGTACTACCGTTATCCCGAATGCTTGGAGTGTGGCTGTAATAGTGCTGGCTCAAAGGGTGTTACCTGCGACAATGATGGACAGGTTAGTCTTTTATTCCGCAAAAGTTTTGCTATTTTTTATTCAGTGCTACTGCAAACCCAACTTCGAGGGCAATCATTGTGACCGTTGCAAAGAGAAGTTCTACAACTTCCCTATTTGCGAAGGTTTCTAGCAATTTTTACCCGTTTAAAACCAGTTCATAAAAATATTCAGAATGTAACTGCCACCCCAGTGGAGTTATTGCCAAGTTTGCTGGTTGTGACAAAGTGGCACCGGGAGAGCTGTGCACCTGTCGAGAGAATGTGATGGGACGGACGTGCAGTCAATGTAAACCCACTTTCTGGGACCTTCAACCCTACCACGAGAAGGGATGTGTTGATTGCAACTGCAACAAGACTGGCACCCTGTCCTTGCTCAACTCCTGCGACCAGGTCTCTGGCCAGTGCACCTGTAAGCGGTATGTGGCTGGACAGAAGTGTGACTTGTGCGCAGATGGATTCTACAACATGCAGGCCAACAACCAAGTCGGCTGTCAAGGTAAACTTTTTAAGTGTCGGGTTTTTCACGCCACCCTGTGGCAGGCTTCACCAATTTTTGCCTCTAATGAATTAATATATTTTTGGGAATTATGGCATTAATAATAAAGACATAAATTTAAAAAATTGCAAATTTTTGGGTCTATTTTGGATCTAAGTCATTAATACCAGAGCTGGACAATGTATGTCTAAATTGGGTCACAATAAGGGCACACCAACAGGTCAAATTTGAGGGAGTTTATTTTCCATTGAGTCTCTACTCTGATCCGTCTATTCAGCCTGCAACTGCGATGCTGGTGGAGCCATTGGCCACAGCTGCAACCAACACACTGGCCAGTGTCGTTGTCGCCCAAGAATTCAGGGACTCAAATGTGACCAACCCATACAGCACCACTATTTCCCCACTCTCTGGCACAATAGAGTTTGTTTTGTTCTTTATCCTCGCAAAAACTTTCGTCTAAACCAACAAATTGACAGTACGAAGCAGAAGAAGGTCGGCTGCCAGATGGTAAACCGCTCAGGTTTGCCATTGATTCAGAGGAGTTTCCCGACTTCTCGTGGAAAGGCTTCACCGTGTTTTCACCCATCCAGGACGAAATTGTGCTGAACATAGACATCAAGAAGTCAGCTGTGTACAAACTGCTCTTCCACTACAAGAACCCCACTGAAGTGCCTGTGGATGTGGACATCAGTCTTATGCCTTTTGACACCAAAACTCCTGGTAAAAACCATAGTTTTGTATCTCATGTCTCATAATTTGATTGCAGACTTTGAGCAAAAGGTGAAAGCAGTGCTGGAGCCTACAGCCGAGCCTACCAGCAAGTTTATCAACACGGATGAGCAGCCTCTTGTCCTCAATGTGGGCAGATGGCACATGAAGATCAAGTCTCCCAAACGACTCTTTTTGGTAGGTGAACTTATCAATATTGGAAGATTTTAAACTGATGCCTGTAATCATTCAGGATTATGTGGTGCTAGTTCCCTCGGAGTACTACCTCGGCTCTTCTCTCAATGAACTTATCCAATCGCCCTGTTCCACCAACTCTTCCGCTAACGAGTCCTGTGTTGAATTGCTGTACCCTCCCTTGCCCAGTGCTAGCAGGGTGGATGCCAGCGACCCAACCATCTTCCAGGAGACCGACTCCAAAGGCCAAGAAGCTACTCTACAACATGTGTGCCTTTTGGACTTAAATGGATTTATGTACATATCAAAAAAGTTTTATAGGTGCCAGACACCCAACTGCCTTTGCATATAGGCCAGGCCGCAATGGTGCACACAGACTCTGAGCGCAGCAAAGAGATCAGGGTGGAGTTGGAGGTGCCAGAGGATGACATCTACTATTTGTTGGTGGAGTACCACAACCTGGAAGAAATCAGCGTGCCTGTGAAAGTGCGCATTGAACAGGACGACACTCAAGCTGCTGAAGGTGTATTGCTCATCAATCACTGTCCTTATGTGTAAGTAAAATTTCATTATGAAGATGCACATTTTTGGATCCAATTACTTGAAATTTTGAATTCCTGCCAAGAAACTGTCTCGACATGACCACTTACAAACTATTTCAGCTCTTTCTGCCGAGAAGTTCTCTCTTCCAGTGGTCAAGCTGGTCTTCTGGGTCTCAAAAAGAGTCCTCCGAAAGCTAAAGTAACATTTGTGGTGCAGCCGGGCAGGGAATTTGGCATAGTTTCTGTAAATCTGATCAAAGAGGATGCCTGGAGCAATGATTTTCTCAACCAAGTGGCTGTTTGTGTGCGCAAAGACGGGGAGTGTGTGGGCCAGTTATACCCTCAACCTGCAAACTCCATTGTCACTGAGGCTGAAGCTGGTGCCAACCTGAATAGCAGTATTTCTGGAGACAAACTGCCCTTTGTCACCCATGATGCAGCCAACATCCGGGTCATGTCCATTGATAATGCTCAGAGCACGCTGGATGTGAGTCAAATAGTTTTTCAAGAATAATGTCAAAAACCTCTAGATTTGTGTTTGCTTAAGGAGGCGTGCCACTTTCAAAATCTCAAAATTGCCATTTTTGAATGTGTTCCTGAATTTTATCGTCTTTTCCCTAATTTTTTGCATTTCAAGGTCCGCAACCGATAGTACAGCCCAATTATATTGGTACATTACCAAGAAACCACAAAAAAGATTCAGAGACTAGATTTGAGCAAAACAACCTTTTGTGGTTTTAAGAGCCCATCCATACAATAATTATTTAGCATTTGACTTTCGAAAAATAAATTTCAATGCAGGTGGAGGGAGTGGTTGCTTCACCTGGCAAATACGTCTTTGTGGTCCACTTCTTCAGCCCCGATAACATCCCAATCACCACCCCAGTTTTAGTCCAAAATGAGCGATTTGGTGAGTGTAACCCAAACCACCACAAAGCCAATTAACCCATTGTTTTATTTAGCCGATGCTCCCCTATTTTACTGTCCCAGTACCACCGGTTGTCGGACAGTGGTGGTGGACAAGCAGAACACAGGCCAGAATTACTTCCACATCGACGACAAGTACACCCTCACCTTCTACTTCAACAACAGTCAAAAGGGACCCATCTACATTGACAGTGTCATTGCTGTGCCCTATGAGTCATACAGCGATGCTGTGCTCAAGCCACTGCCCCTCGACTTATCGCTCGAGTTTGCCAACGCTTGCGCTGAACAGAACTTTGCTAATCAGTTAGTTCAAAATACTTGGGCATAAGTGTGATCTGTATGTTTTATTAAAATGCTTCAGGCCTGAAAAAGTGTCGGAGTATTGCAAGGATAAGATCTTCTCGTTGACTAGTGACTTCAACGCTGCAGCTTTGCCTTGTGAATGCAACCCCCAGGGTGTGATTACATTTTATTTGCAAACTTGAACTCCATGAAACTTTTCCCAGCAGAAAAACTAAAGTTTGATGGGACTAATTGGAGAAAAGAATCTTTATTTAGGCTCTTTGGACTTTAATTGTGCAGAGTATGGCGGCCAGTGCAAGTGCAAAGACAATGTTATTGGACGGACTTGTGAGCGGTGTGCTCCAGGATACTACAACTACCCTGAATGCATTAGTAAATACAACTATTTTAATTATTGCTAACACCTATTCTCTGCAGAGTGCAAATGCGGCAACAACCAGCAGTGCGACGAGCGTTCCGGCCAATGTTTTTGTCCCCGGTATGTGGAGGGGCAGTTGTGTGACCGATGTGTCAAATATGCCTTCGGCTACGACCCTTTGATCGGCTGCCAGTTGTGTGGTTGCAACAACAACGGCTCTAATAATGGAGAGTTGGAGTGTGATGCTCTGTCCGGACAATGTCTTTGCAAGGCTAATGTTGGCGGACGACGATGTGAAAAGGTGGTTAATTAGTTCCAAATACTTACCCAGGGACTTAAATTATTTTAAATATACATCTCAACAGGAAAATAAAAACTGCAGACGGTGGAAAAGAGACTCTTCAGAGGTCCAACTGTGGGTCCCATAGTTGGAACCTTTGAAACATTTTTTAGCCTCCCTCCATTCCTATCTGCTGTCCTCATGATAACTTATAAAACTGCCGCAAATTTTTTCTAGACGATGCATATATATAAACGCCTCCCTTTTTAAATTATTTTTTGAATACAACTGAAAAATGTCAATATGCAATTTTCTTACACTTTCACTAACACTTCAGTTCCATTTACTTCCAAAAAAGTAGCAAAATTTTGGAAGTTGAAAGTGGAACTAACATTTTGAAAATGGAACTTGGGAGTGGAATCGGAAGTGAAAAGAGTGCGGAATAAATAGTAGTGGAAGTAGAATTCTATTACACCCCTGCTCAGAGCCCGGGTACTCATCCCACCCACATGTGGATGTCCAGTTGGATTACCCGAGGTTTCGGCTTTAAGTGAAATCGGTCAATAAACCATGCTATCCTGACCAAAATGATGTGGGCACAACGTTTTGAAAGGACGAAAACACCGATTTGTGTCAAAAAACCCCCAAATCCGGGGTACCCACCCCTCCTCCAGGAGGATGTACATCTGGACCACCCCATAGCGACTCATATATCGTTACGATTTATGATTTCTTTGTTTAATTTTCTGACAAAATAAAGAGGCCGGCTGCGCAGCGCATTGCTGTCGCAGCGTAGCGTCAGCAGGCCTTATAGTTTATAAACATGCAATTAATATCTAAAAACCGAAACTATCTAATTAAAATATATCAAGATTAATTTCAATATTTACTCGAATTCGCGACATCGATCGGAACCGGGGATGGTGTCGTCCCGTTTCCAGCTTTACTAATAAAAATTTAGTTTCGTAAATTACTTAATTATTTAAATTATTACCAATAATTTCAGTGCCTTCCCGGCTACTATGGTTTTCCTCACTGCTACGAGTGTACCTGTGAAGACAAGGGTACCACTGACGACGTCTGCAATGTGCAATCAGCCAAATGCTTGTGTAAAAAGAATGTGGTGGGGGAGACCTGTAACAGCTGTACACCCGGCACGTTCGACCTCCGTAAGTCCGATGTGGAGGGCTGTTCTGAGTGCTTTTGCTTTGGAGTCACTGACAGATGCCGTTCAAGTTTTTTCCCTGTCCAATCTCTGTCCTTTGACGACCAGTCCTGGAAAAGTGATGACCCGAATGGCAAGGTGTTCGGCAGTTTTGGTAGGATTGTGTACACTGGCTCTGAGGACGAGGAGCAACTGACCAAGAATGTGTATCTGGAGGTGCCAATAGTGACCGGCAAAGACTACACTACTTCCTATGGACTGCACTTGTCCTTCATCATCTCTAGTTATCCTAGCTCGGACAAGCCGAGGGTGAACACTGCAGCAGATGTCAGGATGGTGGCTGGAGATACTACTCTCGAGTATTGGGCCTCCGAACAGCCCAGCAATTTGACTAGACCTTTTAAGGTAAGCACATTTCTATACCAGTTTGGCAACTTTACCTTTTCTCAGGTGGTCGTCACCCTGTTCCCTGAATATTGGCTGTTAAAAAGTGGAGAGCCTGCCTCTCGAGCCCAACTTATGATGACTCTGCTGAAACTAGAAAAAATTCTAATTAAAGCCTCCTACTATGAGAACCCCAAGAAAGCGGTGTTGGAAGAATTTGAGCTGGAAACCGGCGAAGATGATCCTAGACAGGTAAGGCACAGATCTGCTCTAACGAAAAAAAGAGAAAAGCAAGAATCAATTCAGGACGGTCTCTTAAAGGCTTCTTCCGTTGAGTTATGTGAGTGTCCACCTCCTTATGCTGGTCCCTCGTGCCAGTTCTGTGCCCCCGGCTATTACCGAGTCTCCTCCGGCAACTTCCTTGGTTCCTGTGTGCTTTGCAACTGCCACAGTCATTCAGGCACTTGTGATCCAGCCACTGGACTATGCTCTGAGTGCCAACATAACACCGAGGGCGACCACTGCGAAAAGTGTATGGAAGGCTTCTACGGGAATGCCACCACTGGAAGTCCCTCATCCTGTCTCAGATGCGCCTGTCCCTATCCCTCTGAATCCAATAATTTCGCCTTATCTTGCTTTGTGAGTGAGAGAGGCATATTGGAGAAATGTGTGTGCAAAAAGGGTTACTCCGGCGATAGATGTGAGACTTGTGATGTCGGCTTCTTTGGGGATCCTTGGCAGCCTGAGGCCACTTGCCAACCCTGCTTTTGCAATGACAACAATGACTTGAAGGAGGATGGGTCCTGCAACCCCAAGACTGGAGACTGTGCTCTCTGTGAAGGCAACACAGATGGCAGGAGGTGTGAATACTGCAAGGACTGGTACTACGGCGATGCTGTTGCCGCTAAAAACTGCACTGGTTGGTGTTTTGCATAACATTTTCTTAACTAAAAGTAATGGTTTTTGGTACAAATGTTTATTTTCTGATTTTCTACAAGAGACTATTGGGTTGTTCAATAATTTCTGACAAATTAACTGTGTGATGAAATTTATTGATCAGATATGAGTCACACCAATTACGTTATATAGCAAAACAAGGCTCTTCTCTTTTTCTATCAATCTTCAATATACTCTTCTCCCGAGTTGATAACTTGCTCCCAGTGTTCAGTCAGTTTATCAATGCCACTCTTGAATAAATCAGAAGATGATCCCGCTATCCGCTAATCCAACCATGACTCAAGTTCCTCCTCGTCTTCGGAGATTAGTCCCATGAGAGCAGTAGCCAAAGCACGGAAGAGGTGGCAGTCAGAAGGGGCCAAGTCCATAGAGTATGGGGGATGGGAGAGAATCTCGAAGCCCACTTCCTACAATTTAGCCTTGGTGATGCTTGCAGTGTGAGGGCAGGCATTGTCATGGAGAAGGACCACTTTGTGGTGTCTATTTGGGTCCCTTTCTTCAATGAGCTCAGCCAGTCGCTTCAATTTTGTTATGCAGTTGAAGCTCGCTATAAGATACCCCTCGGGACTTTATAGCAATGGTATCTTATAGCAGAGGTATCTTTTACCGAGATGAAAATGACCAAATCTGGCACGCAGGTATTTGGCGAGGGTCGACTGTATTGTCCTAAGGAATTTATTCAAACAAAAAGTAATATTCAAGGACAGCATTATACAATTGCGAAATTTTTCTTTTCCTTAAAAATGTGATGCTAAAGCAGAAGAAAAAGAAAAGCTTACTTTCACGACCACTCCGGCGACTGGAAAATTCTGGATACTGAATGTTTAATCCATTCAACGAGGGCTTCTTCCATCTCTTTGTGCATTTCGCGCACATTTCGCACTGCTTCCTTCCCGATCGCCTTCGTAATCGCCGCCTTGTTTTGACAATGTTTTAAATCGCCTGTTTTGGAAGCCTAAATTCGATTGCCAGTTCTCTTTTTAACTCTTGTTTCCGGACGATTCGATCGCTGCTTTCTTTGTGCCTAAAGCAATCTTGTTTCGCTTGCGAGTTGAAGTTGCCATTTATTAGATTGAGAAAATAAAGTAAGCAAAGACAATTAATTTCGAAAAAAAATCAGCAAAAAGCTAGCAATTCTCCGTCAGTACTTTTTTCGTGTCAAGACACTAATTTTCCTCCGACTCCTGAACTTCCTATTGTGAACATCCAGAGTAGGAGGCGGAGTCGTAGGGTGTTCACATACTTCGTCTCTGACCTCGCCTCCGCCTCCCACTCCTTCTGCGTCTTGGACTTTAGGTGTCCACATATTGCAGCTTCACTTCTGTCTCTGATTCAAATACCTTATTTTTGGTTGATCAAACAGCTTGATTTTTTCTAAAATAATTTACCTACAAAAATCAATACTGATTTACCATCTTGTAGGTGTTTGCCTAAACTATTGTTTTAAATTATGTAATTTTCTTGTCATGGGACTACGCGTTTGTCATTCCAATAATGTTTTAATCTTTCTCTGCACTCTTTTGCAATGTTAGTAGCATTGTTAGTAGTATCATTTACGCTTTTTGATTATTTTTGGAAAAAAAATTTGCCCTCACATTTAGAAAAATTCTTTTTTTTTCCGAAAATCAGCTTAGGGCACCAAGACAAAAAAATTTCAGAATTTTTTACCAAACAAATTTCTTCTTTAAAATGATTAAACAGTCTAATAAATGGTTTTTGAGAGTTTTGAAAGAATTTTTTTTAAATCAGCTTAGGAGACCAAGGCATATATTTTCAGCGTCTACACGAACACATATAAAGCCTAAAAGATATTACATTTGCCCGTTAACTGGCGGAAAAATTGCGTTGCTAAAAAACCGCCATGACTATTATTTCGACCTAATACAGCAAAAATCACAAAAGTGTAGAATCAGCATTTTAGAGTGTAAATGCAATCAGTGTGGAAGTCGGCAATGTGACAACAAGTCCGGCCACTGCGAGTGCCATGCATTGGTGGGAGGCAAAGACTGTGACTCTTGTGTGGTCAGTTGTTAACCCTACATAAAACCACAAACAAAGGGTGATGCCCATTCCTTTAGGAAAACGCCTGGGGCTTTGACTCCTGCAGAGGTTGTCGTCAGTGCAACTGTGGGGTGGCTGCCTCTAATTCGCAGTGTGATCTGAAAACTGGCCAATGTACTTGTCTTCCTGGAGCTGCTGGTCTGTATTGTGAGCGTTGTGAACATGGCTACTGGAACTACAGTCCACAGGGCTGCAAAAGTTGGTTTGAAGTTTTGCTGTAAATGAATCCGGTTTGACGAACCCCAATTCAGAGTGTGATTGTGAGGCTGACCTGTCGCTGGGCACTGTTTGCGACGTCAACACTGGCCAATGCCATTGCCAGGAAGGGGCTAGTGGACCAAGATGTGACAGCTGTATTGACACTTTCCTCAAGGTGCCCAAGTTTGGTTGCAGATGTGAGTGTTTCAGAAGGTTCAAGCATGTAGGATTGTAAATACCACATATTGCAGTCTGTGATGAGTGTGTGTTCGCTCTCAATACTGAATTCGACAACTTCGACATTTCTTTGGAAGTGCTCAACAGCACACTCGGCAACGTATCCAGTGTTGCTCTTACTGGCTCTAGGCTCAGAAAAATCCAGAAAGCAATCACTGAACTCGATGTAAGTGGTTTTCGCAGACAACTTCTTGGCAAAATTAAGTTTTGTCAAGACTAGACTTTACTAAACCCCCACGGCGACCCACTTATGAAAAGAATATTTCAAAACCGATTTCATATTCAGGTTTCTCGCGACCACGATTTTTATGGGAAAGTGTAAAAACATTCTGTGAAAGTGAAAAATTTGTTGTCATTAATCACTTTTGCTTCAGTATTTTATGAGAATGCAGAAGATGTAATATATCGCATTGTAGTATCAAAAAATACGGATAAAAATACTGCATCGCATACTTTCAACATATCGCATTTTCTAAATTTTGCGATGCATGACAAGAGAAGTTTTGGTGTTCTAAATTACATGCCAGTGATGGTACTGTAACTCCCTGTTTTTCGCGGCAGTTTTTAAGCCTGAGCCAAAGCATTCCAAAAATTAAAAAAAAATCGCTTAAAAATATATCGTATTGTCACTTCTGAAGTGAAATATTGCATATCGGATTGTGGGTGTCGTAAAGTTTTACCCTTTTTAATAAAAAAAATTTAGCCCGCTCTGGACAAAGTGATTTCCCTGGACTCTGACGCCAACGAGCTAATCGACCTGATCCCTAAAATCAATGCTGTCAAAGATGCTTCCTCTAACGTCAACATCAAAGCAAACAGAACTGTGGAACAGCTTGCTTCTCTCAACCAAAAGCTTGACTCCTATTTCACCCTGCTCAAACAACTTCAATTGGACACCAGCGACCTGATCGAAATCTCTAATTGGCAAATCACCAAGGTAGTTGAGCTTAAAGAGAGTTTCCAAAACGCAGCCCCAGTCCAAAACAGAGAGCAAATGATTTCGGACGCTACTACAAAACTAGAAGTAATCAAGGCCAATGACGACAAAACTGGTCTAGAGTCTCTTTCCGAGAAACTGGCCAACGTGACACACACCCTTGTTCGCATTGAAGCACTCAAAAACAAGTCGCAAGAGTTGTTTGACCAGATCAGGGCTGAACGCAACAGCCTCCAGAGCTTAACCAACTCCAGCATTGACTTCGGAATAGAGCTGCACAGCACTCAGAATATGGTCAAGTCGGTGCAGAAGATGATCGAAGACTTGTCCCTTTCCCGTCTCAAAACTCTGATCAATGGAATTGAGAAGGACAGCAGTGGACGAAACAGGGATATTGCCAGCACTCAGGAAAAGCTGAGCAATGTTACTGAACTTTTGAGTCAGTTGAAAGATCTAGGAGATACCGTCACTTCACAAGTATCTGAATTGACAGAGCTGAAGACAATGATTTCAACAAAAACTGATACCAGAAGGAGGATGAGGAGAGACCTTCAAAAGGTAATATCTGTTAAGAAGACTATAAGATGTGCGTATCTAGTCTTCTAAAGATATGGTTTAGTGATCCGGGAACTTTGGTCAGGAAAAGCTTTAGGTCCCAAAGCCTTTACTTTAGAGGGTTTTATCTCTATATTTGACTAAACCTCTTTATTTTTCGTCTACACTTTTTTAATTTAAAAGATGGTCGGCCGCCACATAAAAGCATATTTTCAGATGGCTCTTTTCCTTTCCAACACATTTTGACAGTTTCTGACAGGGTAGGGGGTGGATCCTAAAAATAGGTCGTCAGTCTGACAGAATTTATGGATGATCTCTTATACACACCCTACAAAATCAACTTTTATAGGAAAATTTCAAATAACCAATTGTAAATATATTTTATGTCGAAAAATTAAGAAAAAGTCATTTTAAAGTAATTAAAACGGGCACAAGGGCTACATTGGAAGAGGAAAAGAACAGGATGACGCTACTCTCTTAAAAGTGCCTATTGGAAAAAGGAAGAATTTGAGCATAGTACTCCTTACAGGGACCCACCGTATAAAGAAGCTCTGGGGTGCATGGTGTTTTTATGCATCCAGAGTATTTTCGAGTGATTAGTCACCGAGGTATGTTGAAGAGCATGGGTATGCTCCTTTAATATGGTTGTTATTCGAAATATTAACTTAACCTCTAATAATACTCTCCTCTATGATAATGCCCTGCCTCGACTTTGAGAGTTTACATCTCGATGCAGAGAAGACTGTTTAGAAAGTTGTTTATCGGGGTTTCTTAAGCCCCACGAGCTCTATCGATTCCTCTATTTCGACTTAGGTTGGACACCCAAAAATCTCGAGATCGGCCCAAAATTTTCACGATTTTCGGAACGTTGAAAAATAATGCCCCGCGGTGAGTAATATCAGAGGTTATACGCTAGTTTACATAATTTCTGTCTTTCTATTGGGAGCACTAGTTCCCTAGTTTAAAAATAAAAAGTTGCTACTTTAAAATTGGAAGAAAATGGCGAAAGTTTCTGAAAACAATTTTGCTACAGGAGTTCAGTATCCATCCAAATCCAAACAGGTGAACCCATGAGGGGGTGAATCCATCCTTTGGGTGAATCCATCAAACATAAGCGAAATATTTCGCCGAATTTTCTGGCAAATCCGCCGGAAAATCCAAAAACCTGCCAACCCTAGTTGAAATTTTGCCTTATCATCCCACCTTAGAAACGTAATCGCAGATTAATTTTGGACAACATATATATCTCTTGTTTACTCGAAAAGGCTAATAATTTTAAATTTTCTGTAGGGCAGATTCCACCAAAAGGTTAGAGAATTGGAAGAAGAAGCCTATCGAATCCAGGGAATATACGACGCCACCAAACTGCAAGCCTCCAGTGCTGTGGATGCTGCCAACATCTACAAAGACGTGCTAGATACCCTCAATCAAGCTAAGAACCACACCCAACAAGCCCAAATTAGCTCTGCATTGGCGAAGAAAGTGGGCAAGGGAAAGGTGGTTATATGAATCGTCAATTGTAGAACTCCCTAATCAAATTTTTTAGAAGGAGAAAGCCAAAGAGAGTCGCCAGAAGAGCGAGCAACTCCAACAGCAAGCCTTAGAATTGGAGGAAAGCACTGCCACAGAGTTAAAACAAAAACAGGCCGGCCTGCAGCAACGAGTGGATGCACTGTTGCCTCAGCTGGAGAAGACTGTGCACGAGTACAACCAGCTCAACCTCTCCAAAGCTGACAATTTAGCGGTGAGCATAACAAAAGGTTCGTGGTAAAAATATTTATTTGCCTTTTCAGGAACTTGACAAGATCTCTGAGCAATCAGACACTGCACACAACAGTCTTCTGCCATTGAATGACACCTTTTCCCAGTTGAAGCCAGCCATTGTGGATGCGGACAGTCGAGTGAAGCAGCTGATTGACTCCAATGTGGGGCTTTCCCAATCCACTGAGTCTGCCAAAGATCAGATCAAAGAGGTGGAGAAAGAGATTCCTGAGAGTAAAAAGGCATGGGAAGAGGTCAAACTTAAACTGGACAACACTTCTGCCTTGGTGGAAGAGTGTCGCAGCAAGCTAGCTCTGTTGAAGGAGAAGATTGCTGTTGCCAGAGACAAGGCTAACCGAGTAAGTTAGGCAGATAGAAAACAGTTCTTCATTGATTTCCTTACCGAAAAATGGTATTTTTAGATCAAACTAGGTGCCCATTTTGAGAAAGGAAGTGTCCTTGAATTGCCTGTTGCCCAACATTCCGATGACTTTGGTGCCTACACTCAAATTCGACTCTTCTTCCGCACTAGAGATGACAATGGTCAGGTTTTAAAAGAGTTAATGTTAGACTTTTTCATCAACAACTAGCTTTTTGAAGGAATCCTACTCTACTTTGGAAACGACAACGCTAGAATCGCTGGGGAATTTCTCGCTATTGAGGTGGAACAGGGTCGACCCAAACTCACACTTAACTTTGGTAGAGATTCTGTCAGTGCCGTGCTCGAGTCGTAAGCTACTTTTTAAAATAAATATGTTCAAAGTCTAATAAATTGACTTTGTTCAGCCCTGTCAACGACTTCCACTGGCGGGAGGTGATTGTGGAGCGGGTCGGCAAACGAGCTACCATCAAAGTCACCAAGCCGCGCTCAGACGAATTTTCGGACGAGCAGACCATCATCGCGCCTGGAGCCAAGTCAGTCCTCAACTTTTTCGATGATTCTCGCAGATTGTTCGTGGGAGGTGTTCCAGCCGGATTTAAAGTAATGTTATACTTTCCTTAAACAACTTCTAGGTAGTTTCCAATGTTTTTTTTTAAAGATTCCCAACTCCATCCACCAACACTCATTTGTTGGCGACTTGGACAAACTCCGGCTTAATGGCGAACTGATTGGCTTCTGGAACAGCGAGAAAGCAGTGCACATCTCAGGGGCAGACATGCGCACTCTGCTGGACGAGGAGAGAAATGCTGAAAGTGGCGTCAGTTTTAACGGCAAGGGTTATATGCAGTTGGGTGTAGGCTCGTGGAATCCCAGGAAGAAGACTGCCATCATGCTTTCCTTCTTCACCCACTCTCCCGATGGACTGCTTTTCTTTGTTGGGATGGAGGTAAGTGGATGGGAAGTCCCAAGAAAAAATAAAACTACAACTCAAAACAATTTTGTAGAGGGACCAACTAGTGCTTGAGCTGATTGGTGGTCGCATCAGCCTATCCTTTGATCTCGGTTCAGGTCTGGCAAAATTGCTCAGCAAGGAAGAGCGCTACAATGATGGGAAGTGGCACAATGTGCACATCAACAGGGTGGAACGACAAGCCAAACTGGAAATTGACGGTAAGGATGTGATTGAAGGAGAATCTCCTGGCTCCCTTTTTGAGATGAGTGTCTCCGACTCCTTCTATGTGGGTGGACTGCCTAGGAACATTGAAACGTAGGTTTTAGTTTCCAAAACAAGACTAGGTGGTTATAAGAAAGTTTTTAGTCGTTTCGTTGTGCAGCCGTTCCGAGGTTGTATCAAAAACTTGAAATTGGACTCGGAGTACATCAACCTAAGCAAGGCCAAAGCCACCAAAGGAGTTCAGACCTCTTGCCTGAACAAGGAGGTGCGAGTGGTCTCGTTGATATCCGAGCGATCCTACGCCCAGTTCACTGGCCTGACTGTGGAAAAACAAATCGAGCTGTCTTTGCGCTTCCGAACCACACAACCGACTGCTCATCTGGCTACTATCATGATTAGTGATGTAAATTAAATTAATTTATTTGGTAAACAAGGAAATATTCTTTATGTTTACAGGAAGAACTAGTCAAAATTGACGTTGAATCTGGATTCCTGGTTGTGCACTCTAATGGAGAGGATAGCGAGTCGATCAAGGCAGAGTTGAGCACCCGCTTGGCTGGTCATTGGCACTATGTGACTGTGGTGCGCAACAAGAATACCCTAAAGATGCACTTGGATGATGTGTTCTCTGATGAAGTCAAGGCGGGGGATGTTAGTGATAGCATTGTAAGTCTAGTTTTATTATTTTGAGTGCTGCGAGAAGACTAGTAAGCAAATTCATCAATCTAACCTATGTTGTGCCCCTGAAAACAAGCTTTTTTATCCCAATTATTATTATTAGATTAAACTGAAATTTATGAAGTTTAACTAGCTAGAAAATTTATTACGAGCTTATGTCTTCAGCCAGTAGAAGTAGTTTTGCGGGAGATTCCACTGCTAGTCGGAGCATGATTTTCCTCGAATATCTCTGCTATTTTAATAAATTTGATACTTCTAGAACTCCAATGATGTGGCGCTCATATTTGGCCACTCTCCCAACAGTGAAAACGGAGGCCACTTTGTGGGCTGTATTGGAGATGTCATTTACAACGGCAAACTGCTGAGTTTTGCAGAGGTTGGCTGTTTTATAAAAAAATAATAACATGTTGTCTTTAGAGCACTTTCACTGAAGCGAAATTGACTGGTTGCAGCATTGGAGGTGCTGTCGTTACATCCACAATAGGCGAAGCGAAAAGTCACAGCCCTGATGAAAGTGATCCTGAATCAGCCTTCCAAGCTGGAAATGGAGCAAGCGCCGCAGCTGGCACCGGTTTGCTTCCCAGCACCTCTGTTTCCACATCCTCAAATGTTCGGCCAGAGGGAAGGTGAATATAATTTTGAAAGTTGCAAAAAATTATTATTTAAGTTAAAAAAGTATACCTCTATAATGTTACGCAATCCGTGAGATTTTGGATTAGTGGGAAAGCTTTAATTCTTGAGCAGACCTCAGGTGTTTGATCTTTAGAACCTAATTTTTTATGTCAGATATGCTTGAGGTGCATGCCACACCTAAATGGTAGCGTTATGTTTAGGGTATTTTTGTAGAGTTTAATTTCTAATGAAAAATGCATCGGCTAACCGGGTCCCACCATTGTTTACAGGAAAACTGAGAAAGGAGCAAAAAATCCATAAAAATTCATGACCAACTTCTAAAACAGAATGTCAAGGTGAGGCTTGCGCGATCACACCGGCGACATGGGCATACCACTTTCGAGACAAGATTTCGTGACTAAGCTTAAATTTGCGCACTAAACGAAGTCTTTCTCTGTATAAAGCTTACCAAATCTAGCTGTGCCCTGCCAGATGTGTCTCACGGAGAACGAGAAGACTCTCATGGTATCCGATTTGGTCTAGCTGCCGGTTCTCGCCTGGAGTTTGACCGTCCCCCAGACTCTTTTGATCGCAACATTGTGTTCTCTGTACAATTGAGAGCCACCGCCGCCAATGGAATCATCATGTTTGTGACCAACGAAAAACACTCTGACTATATGGCACTCTACATGCAGGACGGCAAAATCCTGTTTTCTTTTGGATCAGGAACTGCAAAAGTGAGATATTTAAATAAAAATTGCGAGATGCTGGAACAAAAAACTACTTTTTTTTTCAGCTAACCATCCAAGGCAAGCAAAGTGTGCTGGACGATGAGTGGCACAGTATCAGAACAGAGAGGGAGGGAACAGTGGCCGCTCTTTTCATTGACGGTCGACCAGAGGCGGAGAATCAGACTGAGGGCACCGAACTAATTGATGCTCAGCCACCCCTTTACATCGGAGGTCTGCCCACGGATCTTGTGCCTTTCGCTTCAAGAATATTGCCTGTAGGTTTTGATACAAATATGTACTGCTTAAATTAAACAAATATACTTGAATGTTTATACGTGCTACTTGTATCTCTTTTTGTCCATTATACGATATGTTGGTCTAAAAATCAGATTCCGTATACTGTTTCACTTTTTCGGTTACAAAAATATACGGAAGAGTCAAAATATGAAGAAATGAACTCTTGAAAAACACTTTGTTAGTTAGACTATTCCAACCGAAAGCAATATTTTCCCTTATTTTCGTAATAAAACCAAATTAACAACAATTATTTTATTATAGGGAGTAAAATCTGAATTTGGAGGGTGTCTTCGCGACTTTAAGCTTAACGACAAAAAGTTCGATGACACTGGCCGGGAGCTGGGCACTGTTTCCTGCGCTCAATACACTGAAAACGGCATCTACTTTGCTAAGGATGGCGGGTATGCTATCATCAATCCCCAGTTTGTGGTCAGTTTCTAGGCTGAGAAATTTCAAGAACACATTGATAACCATAATTTTTTAGGTGGGTCAATCCTTTAGCTTCGAGCTAGAAATCAAGCCCAGGACCAAGAACGCAGTGCTGCTCTCAGTTGGTAAACTTGAGTTCTTGACTCTGCAAATCCTGAATGGCACAGTCAAATTCTCGGTGGACAACGGGGCTGGAGTGGAGTCTGTTATCTTTGAGCCGACAGCGGACAACCTGATTTGCGATGGGCATTGGCACCAGATCAAAGTTGGTCCCTTAAATGTATAAAAAATGGAAACTAGCAATAAAAATTTATTTTCAAGCTATACAAAAAGAAAAACCTGATAACCCTGAATGTGGACGGCAAATCAAACCTGAAGATCATGAAGAAGAAGTCGGCCACCGATGCAAGCACCAAAGATCCCCTTTACTTGGGTGGTGTGCCCAAGGATATAAAGTTGAAGGGACTCGACACTGTTGGTCAGTCATCATTTCTTCACAGTTTAAAAAGGTTCAACGTAGGAAATAATAATTTCAGAACCCTATATTGGCTGTGTCCGAATTGTGAGTATTGGTAAGAAGACTCGCAAACGCTCCTCTTCACCCACGTCCACCAACGTGGACTTGTCGGAGATGACTCTGTTCGGCTCAGTGGAACGCAACTCGTGTCCTCTTAATTAATAAGATTTTTTTACTCTTTTCAATCAACCCTTTGATCTAATTTAATATGATCTATTGTCAAATATAAACATCGTAAGTGATTAATGTTAACTTCTATAAAGACTCAAATTCAACGTTAAACGCATACAAAAATAAAGAATCATACTAGCAGGAGACCAAATGCAAGAAATAAATACAGAAGCTGATAACTGACAAAGGATGTACGTAAAAAGCACGCCAAAGAAACTATCTACCTTTTACAGGGTTTTCCGATGAATTTATTCAGGGTATTCCTCATGGCAGCAGCTACCCAATCTATACAATCTATGTCAAATGCGCAAGCGAGTTGAAAAGTGGATATGGGAATACACCATCAAGAACTGTGGAAGGACTGTAATGTCTACGAGTCAAGAAGATCTCGTCGAAACAAGAGCATTATGACCATAGTCCGGATAGATCTCTCGTCGAGTTAAGCTTCTATTCATTATTTGAC
>JAKMXJ010049175.1:0-11446 GCA_029339935.1 Anguina tritici
ACAAAAAAGTATTTTTGGTACAAAAAAAGTATTTTTGTTACAGGAAAAAATATTTACCTTCTGGAAATGGAATCCATACTTTCATTTTACTAATTTTGATCGCTTATTTGAAGACAAAGTTAATTGTATGAACGTTTCAATTGGTTAATCATAGCATCACTGCCTGTTAGACACTTTTTACTGTTTCAAATGAAGTACATATAAAAATACTGGTGCACTGACGTGAAAATTATGTAGTAAATGGGAATATGGGGCTATAGGGTAACAAATCTAACAGAAGTTCCGCGTATTTTAGGTAAAATGTCAAAAAGATACAGGTGAAAAATAGATATCGGTGAAAAAATTATGTTGCAGGATGTGACAAACACAAAGGGCATAGAATTTGAGCAGTTCTGTCTATCCCGTGACCTCCTCAAAGGCATATTTGAAAAAGGATGGGAGAGTCCAAGTCCTATTCAAGAAAACTCCATTCCCATTGCTCTGTCTGGTTGGTTTTTTTAATTTAAAAAGTAATTTGAGTTAGGAGGTGGAAAATCGAAAACTTGCAAAAACACTTCGACTTAGCACGGATTTTAGGCATTTTTGTATATCACGCGCCATTTTTGCCTTTGCCTTTCGAAAAATGTGAAAACTCGGAGGGGATCCAGGAAGTCGTACAGAGCCAGCTCTGTTCCGTTGGTGGCTACTCGTTGGTAGTGGGGTACTCGTTGGACTGATTATCTCCCCTTCTTTTTTTAATTTTACGATATGTAATATTTATTTGCCCCTGTAACAATACACATGTCTCAATTTCAGTCGGATAATTTTACACACAACTCTGACTTGATTTCAGAAATGTTATAGGGCATCATCACCACCCAACAGTTGCATCCGCAAAAATTCATGAAGAAATTGTTCGAATGCATCGCTATACAGGGTTCCAAACCTCAAGCTAATTCATCATCTTCAGCTTCTGCCACCTAGATCCACCTGTTTTGGTGTGTGCCAAAGGATCTTCAGGATTGGCAAAATGCTTTGGTTTACCTGTAGCAATATTTGGAGCCCAAAAACTCTTAAGAATGCATAAAATTCTGCCACGAAGTGTGCATACTCAGGATGTTCGCGCAGGGTAAGATACCCTTTCCACATGTCTGAAACGATAACACTTCCTGTCAATTTTGACATATAATACTCCATTACCCAGTAGAATTAGAAACAGCGAAACCTGGTAGGATGAAATGTGGTCCGGTCCTTTCCGAATTTTCACATTTTTCTAACAAAAAAA
The DNA here is from genome assembly GCA_029339935.1 of Anguina tritici. Classification (NCBI taxonomy): domain Eukaryota; kingdom Metazoa; phylum Nematoda; class Chromadorea; order Rhabditida; family Anguinidae; genus Anguina; species Anguina tritici. Next base: position 1,265 of record JAKMXJ010049175.1, read on the forward strand.
AAGGGGGGGGGGAGGACGGCAAGACCGAAATAAAAATTTAAAAAAAATTCACGTGTGATAAAGAAAAATGCCTAAAATGCGCGCTAAGTCGAAGTGTTTTTGCAAGTTTTCGATTTTCCACCCAGACAAAAGTTATGGCCGCTTAAAAGTGTCGATATTTGTTGAGATATCCTATACTTTTAGAACTTTTTCTTGTGCTTGATTTGCCAATTTTCATAGTGCCCAAAGATTGATCTCAATCTTTGTAAACTTTGCAGAAAAATTAGTAAAGTTAGTAAAATTAATAAAGTTTTCAATGTTTGCAATCAAACAGTCCTTTATCAATTCTTGTATACCTCATTTTTTGCTGAAAACCATGCTCTCTTTTTTCAGTCTTATTTTAAAATTTTACTCAGGTTTCTTGGGTAAAATTACCTAAAAGAGAATCCTACTTTTGAGAAAAAATTATTTTGGTTTCAAAACCCAAGGAGGTTTCATTTTGTGAATCTTTGCGCAATTTTAATCCTTGCGAGAATTTGGACAACTCCAGTGTTTCCAAAAGTCATAGTCAGAATGCCCAAGTCAGTGTGATTTCAAAATCAGACTCATTTCTATGGTGTATTCTGTGAAATAATTTTTATTTTTCGGTTACACATTTCTGAACCAATTTTTCGAGCTGAGCAGCTTTTAATCTGGTCACAACACCAAGTTTTTTTATAAAAATTGCGAAAACTTCAGAAAAAAGGATTCAAGAATTGATTTTTAGATGTCCTTTTTCTTAATTTTTATAAATGAAATTGGTGCCTTGACCAAGTTCAAAATAATTCAGCTCGAAAAGCTGGTTTATGATTCGAAAATAAAAATTGTTTAAAAAAGTGCACCATAAAAATTCTGACATTGAAAATGCTGGCTTTAAAATCACTTTGACTATGACATTCTGACTTTCCGAACACTGGACAAGCTTATATCGAATATGTCGAATCACCTTTAAAGGGGCGTACTAGTGCACATCATTGCAAAAAAGCGAGAAGCAGCAATTTTTCGATGATCAATCTACTCTACACTGGTATTGTTTTGATGTGGGTGACCTTGCTGTTAAAAGTTATGCAGGACACCCTTGTCACACTTGGAAACATACATTGCGAAAATATTATGGTCTAAATTTTTTTGTCTTTGCCGGATTAATTTCCGCTTAGAGACCCTTACTCGAGGAAATTTCCAAATTAAGGGGTTTAAAAAAAGACTGCAAAAAGGACTCTAGACTCATTTCAAAAAGCTTAATATTTTATGGCTTAATTTATAAAAAACTCATCTCAGTGATTTTGCAATGGTTTTTTTCAAATCTTTTGACCCCCCCCCCCTCTCAAACCCTATTGTCATCTCAACCCAAGCCCCGCAGGGGGCGTGGGGGCTTGAAGGTTGGGGTGCTCGCACAATCTTACCTTAGAGATGAATCAGAACAATACTCTTGAGAAAAATATGCTTTTAGAAGTTCTTTTTGTTATTGTCCTGCAGGGGAAACGGGTGAATGACCTAAAGAGAAACAAGTGAAAAGTGAGCCCCTATTATTCCCTTCCCATACCAATACATCCCTAATTCCCATTTTATATACCTTTTTGGATTTTATGCGGTTTTTGAGGAATTAAGAAAATTTTTAAAAAAATATTGGTTGGAAGATATATGACACAAGCGTCAAAGTTTAGATATTTAGGCCTTCGAGCAAAGTAAATTTAAAAAATCACCTAATCCAAATTTTGCAGTTGTATTTAATTGTTTGACAACTCATTGGAAATAGAAGAAGAAGGGCTACACACTGATCAAAATAGTTAAAAGAGATCATTGTAAAATCACTGAGATGGTCAAATCTGAAAAAATTCGATAGGACACCGTATTTTCACTAATAATCGCACGGGCGTTTATTTTTCGATCTTCCCAAAATCGGTAATGTTTTGAGTCGATCTCGAGATTTTTGGATGCGCAAACAAAATCAGAAAGGTGGAATAGGTAGAGCTCGTGGGAGTTAAGAAAAGGCAAAGCAGAAAACGCTAAAAAAAGTTTCCTTCAAGTCGAGGGAGTTATATTAGAGATGGGGCATATGTTAGAGAAAATAAAGTAAACACAAAACTTGGTAAGATAAATACAAAAATTGACTTCATTGCGGTATTGCCCCAATATAGTTTTTAAAAAATCAATTTTCAGCACTGTGTTCAGCAGAAAAAAATAGTTTACTATTTGATTTAGGGCTTTTTATTAAAATTTTTCTTCAAAATTCAGAAATTTACCATTTTAATACCCAATAAACCAAATCGATTTAAAAACATTTTTCCAATTGATTAATTTATCTTTGGAATCCACAGATTTAACGCTGAATTCCACCTACAGCCTATTTTTATGTAAATTGGTAGAAGATCAATTGGCGACGGTTTTTTGCGAAAATTGTATATTTTGTTGTAGCAATGACGATTTTTGCTAAGATTTTTTTGTTCTCAGGGGCCCCAGTATTTAAAATGTCTTCCGCAATCCGAATCTAAAAACAGAATCCCCAAAAGATACTTGGTTGCCGAGATATGACTACAACTTGGGCTACTGATATTTTGAAACAGTGACCATCCAACTTGTGGTCAGCAGCCTATGTCTTATTGTCTTAATAACCAGTTATCTTTTTGAGATTCTGTTTTCAGTTTCGGATTCCTGGAGACATTCTGCCTGCTATGGCTCTTCAGAACAAAAAATTCTTAGCAAAATGGTTATTGCTATACCAAAATGTGCAATTTTCGCAAAAGCTATCGTCAATCGACTCGTCCTTTAAATTTCAGAGCTAATAAAAGTGTTGAAGAAAATTTAAAAAGTACACGAAAGACTGAATGATTAGGGTCTACCATTAAATTTCTTCGGCTGCATTATCGTAGGACCTTAGTGAAATATACACAAAACAAGGTTCGAAACTGAGGTGTCTAAGTGGCTGAGTGGTTAAAGGGTTTAATTTATAGATTTGTGTCAAGGGTTCGTTCCTTTCTTATATACGACCGGTTTTTCCATAGTGAAACAACCTTTGTTAAAGCCCGTATTGTATGACTCTTATCTGCATTTCGGTCAAAACAGAAGGAATATCAAATAGCTGTCTCATAGTTCTTTTCAAGTAACAATCTTGAAAAGTCTCTCCGATCGCAACAACTTAAAAGAATTTTTGCATACTCAAAATCTCTATTCTATATAATTTATGATTTCTTCTGTAAGGCCTGTATTCAGGACAGGACATCTTGGCTCGAGCGAAAAATGGTACGGGAAAAACTGGTGCCTACTCCATTCCTTGTATTGAGAAGATTGATCCCAACAAAGGAGCCATCCAGGCCATGATCATAGTACCCACTCGAGAGTTGGCCCTACAAACCAGTCAAGTCTGTGTGGAGCTCAGCAAACACCTCAAACTCAAAGTTCACATATACTTTTTCAAATTTACGTTCAGAAGCAATCATCAATATTTTCAGATCATGGTGACTACGGGTGGAACGGTCAGTTTTCCACCTCTTTTTTCTTTGGACAACAAGACATTTTGGAATAATTGTTTTTTCCGGTCTCCTCATAAAATAAGAAAGAGAGAACAAGGTTGCAGCAAATCAATCAAAAGGATACGTGAGCCCGAAACCAATAAACAGCCTTTGTTTTAGGTTGTGTAAAAAGTTTTGTCGCAAACCCTTAGGATTTTTTTCGAAAATTGGTTTTCATAAAAATGGTCCAAACCGCCACTACTAGACCCGAAATTTCACGCTGAGCACGAATCCGTGTTCAGAAATGCATTTTTCGCTGGCAGAAATCGATAAAAACGGATATCTTACAAAAGCATTATATTAATGACAAGATTTTATTCAAAGTAACCCTCCTGAGATCTAATAACTTTCAGCCTGCTAGCACGCAATTTCGATATTCCTTGAACATGCATTCTGGCTATGGATTCGTGCTCAGCGTAAAATTTTGGGCCTAGGAGTAGCAATTTGGTCCATTTTTATGAAAATCAGTTTTCGAAAAAAAACGTAAGGGTTTGCGACAAAACTTTTACGCAACCTCATAGCTTGTTTTCTTTTCTTTCAAAGAGTATATCTTTTTTCTCGCATATATAAATTTTTTCCTGGTCAAAATGCTATTTTTAAAATTGTGCCAACTTATTGACTGTCGAAAAGCATGGAATATTTTGTAATAAGATAGTTGTAATAAGTAAACCTTTTTTCGATATAATTCGGTTGCTTTTTGATATTTTTATGTTGTTTATTCATTTTAGATATGCCTTTGACAAGGTATATTACTCCGCCTATCACAGAAGAAGTTGCAAGAGCTCGTAAAAGGTGTGAAAAAGCTGTCAAGTTTCATGTTAGTGAGGGAGCCGTTGGCATGGTTTTCAGACGTTAAATTACGAGGGATGACATTCCGGACTTCCAAAGAGCGGCTGGCCAAAGAAGATATCGGAAAGATAAAGAAGAGGTTTTTAAAGAAGCTCAAAATCGGATCCTAGAAAGAGTACAGTCATCATCGCCAAAGAATCAAAGAATCATCTCAGGCCGAAATTAGTCGCCAAAAAGATGAAAGAAGCTCATTTCTTCGCTCATAGTCTTGCCACAAAGTCTTTCATATCATGTCAGATCAGAAGACTAGATTGCACTTTGCTAGAAATCACCAAGGATAGACTAATGAAGAGTGGGCAAAGATGCTATGGAGAAAGAATAGAAGCTGAATCTTTTCTTGCCAGAAAGTATTGGTTATGTTCTTCGACCGACCGGAAAGCATTATGATGTGCTATACCAGGTTCTGACTCTCAAGCATAGCAATTATATAATGGCTTGGTGTTGGTAAAATTGCCTCATTTGATAATAAATAATTAAACACTTTTCAGGCTGCTTTTCAAGTGATTGTCCGTGTCGATAGATGCTGTCAAGTGGAGAGTAATCATGGAGTCAACAATGCTGTCGCACGGCAAGGACAAAATGCCAGCCGTATGGGACTTCCTGTAAGAACACACCTCGAAGATAATGATGGGTGTCATCAAGAAGCAGACATCGGGTTGGTTCAAGTAAAAGATTGTCTGATACTGCCATGGCTAGCGCAATCTCCGAACCTGGATCCAATATAACATCTCTGAGAAGAACTGGCACGTCGTCTTCAAGGTCAGAAGTTTAAGAAAGAATCTGATATAATGGATGCCATAAGCCATGAATGGAAGAAAATCTAGATCAAATGTATTATGAAACTGGTTGATTCAATGCCAAGCTGTTGTGCTGCTGTTATCAAGGCAAAAGGCCTTTGGACAGCCAATAATTTGCACAATTTAAAAAAATAGCAATTAGATCAGGAAAAAATTTGCATATGCGGGAAAAAGATATTCCCTTTAAACTAGAAGAACACAATCTACAAACCCTGTTTATTAGTTTTTGGTTCACATATCCTTTTCATTTCAAAAAACTTCAAAATTATTCAAAAGGAATATTCCATAATTTTGGACGCTACTGCAGTTGAGGTCGAAGCAAAGGAGGGGTTTACCAAATTAAAGTCCAAAAACGCATTTTTATAGGATCTTCGCGACGATATTCTACGTCTTAACGGCAATGTTCAGCTGATTGTGGCCACTCCTGGACGCATTCTGGACTTGATGGAGAAAGGTTTTCTATTACAGTACATCAATAACTCAAACGAGCAATGTGTAGGTGTGGCTGATGTGAAATATTGCAAAACCCTTATTTTGGACGAGGCCGACAAACTGCTCTCCCAGGACTTCCAGGGAGGCAAGTCATGAGACTCATTTTTTGAGAAGCCAAAATGATGCGTTTAGTACTTGATCGAATTGTCAAATTTCTGCCAACTGACCGACAAATACTGTTGTACTCTGCTACCTTCCCACTCACGGTAACTGCCTTTGTGCAGAAGCACATGCGCAACCCATACGAAATCAATTTGATGGTTTGTGTTTTTAGCTGATGAATATTTTACATTTTTATTTACATAAGGCATTTTAGGATGAATTAACCCTGCTGGGCGTGACCCAATTCTACGCCTATGTGCAAGAGAAACAAAAAGTGCATTGCTTGAACACATTGTTCCGCAAGGTTAGCAAGTTTTCAAGGATCCGCAAAGTCTGATCCAGAAGCGAGACCAAAGACTTTTTTCGCGAAACTTTTATGTTTAGCAGAATTGAAGAAAATATTTCAGCCAAAATTAGTCATGACCAGGGAGTTTAGTAGCAAATGACGTAAATAAATGTAATAAGTGACTACAACGGGACTTTGGGTAAAAACGTGACCCGAGCGGGACCGGGACTGATCCCATTTCGTTTCCGTCTCATGGCAACAATATTCAGGGTGCGGCAAAAGTTCTGACACGGATTTAGAATGCATCTTTATTGTAACATAACAGCGTTCAGAAAAGGAATAACATCAACAGGAAGCCCAGACAATTCTGTATGAGATACATTGTTCAAAATTGATAATAACCACCATTTGTTTTGACAAAGGCACCCAATGTTTTGCGCAATTTCGAATAACCGAGGCAAGTAATTCTACGTCGATTTCAGCCCATGCCTGTCGGAGAGCTCCACGAAGTTGGGCCACACTTGCATACCGCTGACTGTTGATTTATACCTCTTTCTGTTCCACTATTTCTCTTCCATCGTGAATAACTTCCCGCCCAAAAAGAAGATTGACTTGTCTGAGCCTCTTTGAAACCGACTAAGAGACGTTTGGCACCTATACAGTTGAATAACTTAAAAAGAGGAAAAGCCTCATCAACAATTATTTTCTTGCAAATTCTCGTCTTGTTCTCGTCCAAATCTTGCCCTTCTTGTTCCCATATCTTTCACGATTCTTCGGACGCTTTTTCATAGATTCCTTTCTCTTTGGCATGCTGACGCTTTCACTGTTTCAGAGTTTGGCGGATCTTCTGCTTCAGTCAACGCTTTATTTCAGGAGTACTTTCTGTCCTTGGTCTTCCACTTCTTTTTCAATCTTCACAAGTGACTGTTTAATTAAAACGATTGATTTTTGTTGAAAGCTTCATGTGATTGACCTGGAGTCCCCTAGAGCTTCATATGACACGCTTCACTGATGCACGATTTTAATTCTTGCTAGTTGACGCTCATTTTACCTAATACAAAAGACTTAAAAAAACAGACTGATGCAGAATTTAATAGAGAATAATATATATAAAGATATTTTTAAAATAAAGGTGATAATGCAGACAAAAACATATTTTAAAGTCGTGATAGAGGCTTTGCCGCGTCCTGCATGCCATATTTTTTCCTGACGTGTTTTTCCTGACCTTTTTTTTATAGATTTCCGGTTTATTCTACGCTTAGAATATGTGAGCCTTTTTCGGCCAGTCCCGCAATTTTTCACAGATTATCCGCGGCTATTCTTTTACAAAGTCAACATGTTAGCATTCTCTTTTAACTACCTTAATCTCTCGAATTTTAGATGTATGAGTAGAGCTCTCTAATTTTCTGGAAAAAAGTTTTGGTAGAAATTTTCCGGTAACTCCAAAATGAGGAAAGATTCTATCTGCTTTTTTCTTTGTAAAATAAAAAATACGTAAAATACATACATAAGATTAAGATATGGTGTCAATATTGACTTATTTAATAATACAGGGTGGTCCGAAAACGCAAAAGATAATTTTTGACGCTTTGATGAAGTGAACCTTTACTTTTTTCTTTAAAGCTGTCTGCATATCTTTATTGATAATTCTTTGAAAGAAATTTTTTGAAATACCAATTGAATTAGCTGTTAGACGCTGCGACAAATTGAAGCCATATAGACGAGGAGGACTGATGGTCAGTGCACGAACAACTTCAATTTTCTGCTCCTTCTTACTGTGTTCGGATGAACTCTGCTCTGTTTTCGACTGAAACTCCGTCGATTAGGCTAAAATAGTCCGCAGCTCAATAAGAGGATGGATCAAAAAGGAAAAATGGACTAACCCTGATCCCTTTGTAATCTCGCCATTCTGAAGCATAATTCAAGCCCGATTGTCTCTTCTGCTCCAAATGGTTTCCAAATTTGCTTGCCTTCTAGCTTCTCGTTCATCAGAATGCGAATCTCGATCAGGTCTTCCCTGGTGAAGACCAGCTGAAGCAATAAATAAAACAGTTGGTAACAACAAAAAATCAAAGAATAACGAATTAACTAACAAAGAATGCACAAAATTTCAAATGAAAATGATGTTTTTAAAAAATTGCCTTTTTGGACCAACATGTAAAATACCACAATTTTAATAAAATTGCAATAAATATTAGATTAACTTCAAAATTACTAGAAAGTTTTTATTTCTTAAAGAAAAATTGTCCAAAAGTAGCAAAGAATTTTTCCGCTTTTTGTGTACCCGAAAGATTTTTGGAAACTACCGAAAACTTCCAATGGAAGCTTTCCATTGGTCAGCTCTACATATGACTACTTGAAATACACCTAATCTACAGAGATACATTTTGAGTGCTCAATGTCTTTGACTTGACAATGCTGACACAGTCAAAAACAGAATTTAAAGATGGTAAAAACATTCCTCAAAGTGATTCGCTTTAAGTTACTTGATTGATTAGATACCCACTCAATGCATTCCATTACAAAGATTTCTTACTTGAATTATTACGTAATTATAATTTTTCTTTGCAGTTGCAAATCAACCAGTCGATAATTTTCTGTAATTCTACCCAACGTGTTGAGCTTCTGGCCAAGAAGATCACCGAACTCGGCTACTCCTGTTACTACATCCACTCTAAGATGGCTCAGCATCATCGTAATAGAGGTTAAAAACACTTTTTGGATTTTATCGTCTAAGATTAAACACCTAATTAAACTTTAGTTTTCCATGACTTCCGCCAAGGTCATTGCCGAAATCTGGTATGCTCCGACTTATTGACACGCGGTATTGACATTCAAGCAGTTAATGTAGTCATCAACTTTGATTTTCCTCGCAATGCCGAAACCTATCTGCATAGGATTGGACGGTTAGATTTATGTCTCATTTCTCTTCTTTTCTGAAAAACAAGGCACCGAATGTTTAGACACATTGGTAAGGGGCATACTCGCGTCTTCTTAACGCGTATTTTAAAACCTTGATATGGTAGGACGAGTTTTCACAATAATACAAGGCTGATCTTATAAATTTTGAATGGACGGTACTGTTCAACCCCTCATTAACATAAATTCAAAAAGTTCGTTCCCGCCTGCGATCCGCATACTTTTTGACCCTACTTTATGAAATCTTTTGTTCATTTTATTTGACAGTTCTAGACAGAAAAATCACAAGGATTCCTATATTGCCGATCGTTTTTAGAAGAGAATAGTGTTTTTGATTCTAACACCTAATACCTAAACCTACTATTTTCACTAACACCTACATTAACACTCGATATTAATCAAGTTAAATCTACACCTACAGAAACTGTTGCGCCGAACTTAACACTAACACCTAAATTAACACTTTAAATTAAGTTATAACTCAAATACTAAGTGTTTGGGTTCACCCGTTTTTTTTCAAGTTTTGTTCTTATCCCGTTTACACCCCCAGTCCAAATTTTCCAAATTTTGTTATTCAAATTTCAAATCCAAAGAGGTCAAAAAAGTGGTAAATTTGTGAAGTCGGGCTTGGTTTGGCCTAACGGGGGTCCGCCTGCTCTTTTCACCCTGTTACGCTCAAACCAAGCCTACAAGAGTTTCTGTAGGTGTAGAGTTAACTTATCAAGTGTTAATGTAGGTGTTAGTTAAAATAGTAGGTGTAAGTATTAGGTGTTAGAATTTAAAACACTGGTCTCTTCTAAAAAGCGATCGGCAAAATCGGAATCCTCGCAATTTTTCGGTCTAGAACTATCAAATAATATTAACGAAGATTTAATAAAGTAGGGTAAAAAAATTTGCGGACCGCAGGCGGGAATGGATTTTTTGGGTTTACGTTAATGAGGGCTTCTTCAACTGTACTATTTTGGCCCCTAATTACTCTTTTTGGCCTTAATTTTTGATAAAATGGCCCCTGATTTCTTTCAGATCTTATTCTAAGTTTTTTTCTGTGACAAGTGCCAAATCTGATCATGATGACCTTTGTGTACTCTATGATCTTACGTCGTAAAATCATAAAGACAAAAGTTATCATGGTACTTACGTATTATCCCGACCCCTCATTTTTTATGTGTAACTGATTTTTTAATCAACCATTATTTCGGATCTATGTAAA
>JAKMXJ010049220.1:0-11855 GCA_029339935.1 Anguina tritici
CAAAGGTTTTGTACAAAATTATGATTTTCACTAAAGTCTCAGTATGCCAAAGGGTGTGTAACCGAAAAAAGCATCTGGGCAAATAGCAAGCATCTTTTGCAAATCATCTCTAAAGTAATGAAAAATTGACAAAACCGGACATTGGGGACCCACCGAGATCCGGGCCGAGATTTCCCACCCCAATTTTGACCTAGATTTTTTGAAGTGAACGACCAAGATCTCGGGCAAGAGACCCAGATTTTTCTAAAATGCGTATAAACTTTAAAAAAATTCTGCGCTGCTTTGCTTGAACTGTGACTAACTTTGCGACAGAATCTCCCTCATAGTGGACCTGTTATCGCTGTTTTTTTGTCTAGAATGGAATTTTGACGTTGATGTATTGCGATGATTTCAAAACTCAACTCTCAGCCAATTTTCTAAAAATTATTTCTAGTTTTTGATTTTGTGAAGCTTTTAGTTTAATTTAGCTGTAAGGAACCATCGTTTGCAAAAAATAGTTGATTTACGGCAACCTAATATTTGCCACTTTTGGAAACTTGTCGTGCAACATTTATTACTTTTTGTCATTTTTGCCACGCGAAAATTGCCACTGTAGTGAGGTTTGTCGCACCACTTTTTGCTTCCTATGGGTTATCGGACGCCACTTTTCGAAATTCTAAAAATTATCTGAAAACAATTTTTGGTGCTCTCTTTCTTTAGTATTTTTTAACAGTTTTGGTACACATGCAAAGTCCCTCCTGACGCACGTTGCCCTACCCTGCGCCTAAGGCTTCGTCTAAACCTTAAAAAGTGAGTGTATTTAGATAACTTTAAAAGTTTTAAAAAATGACGTTCGATAACCTACAAGCACCAGATATGTTTTGTAGCTTCTTAATTATTTTGTTATTTTCTTGCTTCTTTGCTGCGATATGTGCAGAATATAGCAATGAATGCATCTTAATGATCTATGATTTAAAAAAGGCTACAAATGTCGCGCGAAAATACCTCAACGGTTAAAAATATTTCCCGACATCCGTCTTGGATCTTGGGGTCTGTGGCCTTTAAACAAAATACGTTACTAATATGATTATCAGTTTTCGCATTTTCATTAGATTGATTTTTAATAATTTCAGTTATGATTTTAAAAAATATGTGAAAATGCTAGAAAATTATACAAAATAGAAAGAAAAGTGTGTTTTATTTTTCGTACTTTCGCCTACCGAAATTGGGCCAGAACCGAGACATAAATGACAAAAATCCAAAAATGACCGACCAAAATCTCGGACCGAGAGTTTTGGTCAACATTTGACCCGACCGATATTTCATCTCGTCCCCATCTCTATTTGAGCTGTTAAATTGGAATTTTACACTGCGTACTTTTCCCTAATTATTTTTTGAACTTTGTCTGTTTTCTTGTTTTTCAATGTACTTTGTGCTGACCTCTATGGTGGTCTTGATGGAAAGACGCATGAATGGAAGAATGCTTGGGTGCGTCTGTACATGTACTTCCTCCTAATGTCTGACTTTTTGAAAATTAGTCGGAGTGATAAAAAGACTTTCTATAGTCACTGGTTTCTACACCTTAATTGGTCTGCTATGTGATTAGTAATGCTGGTCCTTTTGTGTGTCCATCACACTGCGGTCTTTTGTTTAAATCACAAACGCTTGGAATCATGTCTGAGTGTTCGGTGATCCAGCAGCACAGACTGTTACAAAGTACTTGACCAAATATGGAAGTGCAAATGACCTTTGGACCTCATGCAGTTTGGGAGGGGGGGGGTCCTACTTTCGTAATTTTTTATTTTAAAATCCGAAACTTTTTTCATATTTAATTTTATATGGTAATTTTTCGTAAGATAAGTAAAAATAACTAGGTATGTGCATTTGCCTTCCGTCGGAATTTTGGGCGCGGTTTTTCCGCCAAAAATTTTCCGTCGTGTTTCGGGGTTTTATGAAAAAGATGTCGGGGCCCCATCGGGGTTCAGAAGCCGACCAGGAACTTTGTCTTTGTTAGCGATAAGTGAAAGTTAATAAAATGATTGATAAAAACGAAAAAAATTCCCCCGCGTTTGAACTTTGAGGGTTTGTTCACAAAACTTCGATTATTTAACTTTTTCAAAAACTCTACAATTTTTAATCAATATTTCCTTTTTTTCTGGAAATTAGAGGAAATCCGGTAGATGCAGAAAATACCTTAATCTTTTAAAGGTGTCATTTTGATGTTGCGTGGTGCAGTGGTAAAGCTTTCTCCCGTAGATTTTTACAAAGAGAATAGTTTCGGGTTTTGTTTTTATATGGCGGAAAAACGTGAGGTAGGCTCTTTCTATACTATTTGTCCTCTAAAAATCTATTAGTGCTTGCTTTAAGATGGCCAGAGAGCAGCGTGAACTAATCGCCATGAAGATAACTAATTTGATGAAAAAGCTCAAAGCTCGAAATTCAATTAAACTTAACTGTAACTAAAATACTGATTTAATCGCCAAAACCCCTCAACCCGGGATACCCATGTTCTCTCAAAATAGTTATCCAGGTGGAACACCTGAGAATTTAGCGATTTCGCCAAACGGGTCAGCAAACAATGCCACCCTGCCCAAAACGGTGTGCTGAACGCCGTTTGAAGAGATTAAAACAGTTTTTTGCCATAGAAGACTTTAGTGTAGGCCAATTTACTCCACTATATTGCTAGCCTAAACAAGGAGTAGACAAACTATTGAGATTTTAAGAACGTAAATCGATATAAAATTGCAAAATTATGGTGCTTCTGTTAATATGAGGTTAGATTAGTAAGCAGAAATATGATGCGTCCGTAGTCGAGTGAGTAAGGCTTTTAAGAAAAACTTAGAAGTTGATGGTTAAATATGCGATGAAACATCGAATTTAAAATCTATTCGATTTCCAAAAATAGGTTCGAAATTCAGCCCGAAAATCGGTTTTATTTCTGAGAAATGTTAGACAGCATTTAGGCACTTTTACACTAATTAAGCAATGTGAAAACAAAGTTATTTGAAGGAGCACAAAGTCTGACATGCTGCCACAATAAATTAACTTTTAAGTAATTTAATTGTCTAACGAAATTTTCCTTTACCAAAAATTTTGAACATGTGCTTTTGAAATGGACAGGTCTTGTTTTCCTGCTTCCATTGTTTACTACTGAAACCTTTTTCTAGAAAGCAAAGCCAGTAACAGTCAACAGCATCTGTATTGCTCAACCTTTGCCAAGTCTTGTTGCATGTGTGGAACGTGGAGAAAGCAAGTGAACTCTCACACAGCGACGATGAAGTTTTGGGGTGTTCTCTGCTCTCCCTTTGTGTCTGCTCCCCCGGTATAGTAGTGTGCAAAGAAGAGGAGTGCTTGCCTCTATTTTATCTTGTTTTCCTCTAACTGATTAGAGAAAGGAAAGAGAATAGAAAGGGGAAGTCCCGCCCTTTTCTCCCAGTACTTTGTGTGTGTGGCAACCCACCCTAAGTATAAAAGCACTATCAGCTGCCACTCCTTTCCCATCTCCTCCTTCTCATCGGCCCAATACTTCTATACTTGTATTTATTTATAGAGGGAGGAGAATAGATGGCGATCGACCGCCACCCTCCTCCATATAATGGATCCTCTGCCCATTTTTGCGGCACTTCTCTCCTCGGGAAAACTTTATTTTTTAGAAACAAATGCTTCTTCCAATTTTCGCACGATTTGCTACAAAAATGTCAAAGCCGTGTTTTAGCCATTTTTTGATATAACTTACATCTATTATATATGAGCGTGTATATTCCAGTAGTATTGAATACTTTGAAAATACCCAAAAATAATAAAAACTGTCTTAAAAAATTATTTTGTCCTTTTCAGATTAGCTGTTATCATTATCAGGGTGTTTTGCGGTATACCAACACTAATTTCCACACTACTATTGTCTGTCTGAATTAATGTGCAGAATGGCTTCCATGGATGTGCTCCTGCCTTCTTGCTCATCTACTTACAATGTTAGCCATTGCCAAGAAGCCAGTCCCCCACAACCCCAGCAACAGTACCGTCGCTCCTCTAGCTCTTCCCGACGCACCAGTGCCAATCGTCAGAAGTACGAGACTATGTTTGTGCAAAACACTGTGGCTCTGGCTGTTATCCATCGACTTCATCAAGTAATTTGGATTTATAAGCTGAATTTTAAGCTCAAATTTTAATTTGTTTATTGCTTTCAGTGGTGTTGCCAACTATTCTGGCTGACTATAGTGTGTGTGATTGGATGCTGTGGAGAGCTGCAAGGTTCCAAGAGTGAGACATTGGCGGATGTGCGTAGAAGCATTGCGGCAAATGGCAGTCAACGGCGCTGCAAGACTGTCACCGATCTGGAAATGCAGGTAAATATATTTTTTCTTATTCTAATATATCGTTTCCTTTTTTGAAACCTCCAAGTTTTGGTGGGGAGAATTATCAAAAGGATTTGTTTATACAATCTCTTCCAAGGGCGAGCAAAACCAATAATTCATCTTGATTGATCTGATTTTGGTAGAGGTGTGGGGTTGAGGGCAATCAAGATTATCGACTTTTACAGTGGTGATGTGTAATACCAACACTAATAGCCCCTTTTCACATTGGGGAAGACTATGTGGCCTTGCAACTCTGATTGATGTTGGTTAAATAGTGGGAATCAAATTGAGAAAATTCCGAAAAAGTGATGTTTATTAATTTCTTCCCCGTTTTAGTTGCTGCGTCACTTGACCTGCCCCCAAACTGCAATTTTGCGGCCACTCAGACAGCAGTCTTCTAGATCGATCAAGAAGCGCCAGCACTTGTCTCGCCCTCCAAGTCCTCAACTCTTCGACATCTTCGAAGAGGAAGCAGAGAGCCAGTGAGTGCGTACACCCTATCTAGTCAACTGCTCTTCTTCTAACTGGTATTGTAGTGTTCCTTAGCTGCTTGTCGACTTCCTCACAAATCTGCCTCTCCTGCTGCTTGTTATAATTGTGTCTTTGAACAGCTTGCCATTTATGTGTGTGTGCTAGTGGAAACTGGCATAGCTTGTTGTATTTTGGGTAAATTGTTTTGCTAAATTTTAAAAATGTATCTCACGTCCGGGTCTCTTTATCACTCCAAATATTTGTGTTAGATATTTTGCATGTCACTTGTTGTTCCAAGAAGTTTGGTTTATTATTTGAAAATATTCAACTAAGTTTTTTTCAAACAAAGACTTAGTCTACATTATTTTTAGCTCTCTGAAACCATTATTTTGTGAAACCACTATTTTTGTGTAAAAACTTCTTGACACAAAACGACTTTATTCATTCTGTATGTGCCTTAATTTATAAATTATTGACTTATTGATAAAAGAAATAATTTTTTTTCAATATTGTGAGCCACCACCACTAGCAACAACAACATTATTATTATTGGTGCACTCTGTGTGGTTATACTCATGGGGCAGAACTAGAGGTGGGTGAAAGTGAACCAAGACAAAGATGTTATCAGGTGGTCCTTCACTCCAAACACCCTCCACTGCCACCAGAATGATGGCAAGCGCAATTACCCCTGCTTGCATGCCTCCTCTGTTCCTTCAATTTTGCTCAATTAGCAGAGGTTGCAAAGGCTAGCTGTCATTTAATCAAACAACTGCCTTTTTATCATTTCCTTGCCATTTTATCAAGCACTATAAACTACAAAAGCACACATTCCGTCAAAGAAACAAGGAAAGAATATTTGAGAAAGACAAATTCTGATTAGTCAGCAAAGCATATAGGGACCAAAAACAAGGAATAATCATAGAATTATTGCTATACGGGCATAAATATGTTATTAGCAATCACTTCGGTTCAACAGATATGCCTCTAAATGCCCCTTCACATTAAATACTAAATTTTAGAAAAATTTTTTTTGTTGAACACTTTTATTTTTATCTTAGCCGAGGTATGGCCACTTCCAAATGGTTTATGGATGGCCAAGTTTTTCGAATATCGATAACAACCTAACTCGGCTAAACTGTATTATATGTCCTAGCTCAAAACCATGTTTTAACCACATTAAAAGATGTTTTCAACCTTAAAACATACAGAAAACATGTTTCTAGGTAGGAGACGACACTTTTTAGAAAAAAAATTTCGACCCAAGTTTGGACATCTTTGACTAAAAATTGCTAAAAATTGTCCATTTTCACTTTTGAATGGCATTTTTTTCATAGTCTTTGGCGCCTTTTTAAAATCGCCAGCACATGGGCGGACGCATAGTTATTTCATTGGACAAGTCCCGTTATTTTTATTTTCTGTGAAGACAATGGAAAGTCAAAAACATATTTTTGCTTAAAGCATTTAGTTCACTTTGTTATTACCTCTTTGATATGAATAAGTTGGTTTGGATGTTAAGTGTTTTTTCCGGGCTGGCGAGCATCCAAACCACATGCGTGGCCTACCCATACAAAAACAGGACCTTATATGTGTTATTGTACATATACACAGTTATTTTTCGAGCGTTTTAGCCTCTAAGGGGACTTGCTGAGGGGTGCAACTCAACTCCAAGTCCTCAAGCCCCCTACGCCCCCAGAGAGAGCGTAGGGGGCTTGAGGACTTAGGAGTTACAGTACGGCCCCTAACTCATTGCAATCATGGGCCATTGTGATGTTTTTGGCCAAGGAGTGGCTATAAAAATATATTACTTAAAAAACCATTTGTAATTGGTCAACCCTCATCTAAGCCACCCAGCATAAGTCTCTAAACAAATATTTTTAAAAAGATCAAAAGTTCTTGAAAGAAATATCCAAAAATCAAGGCTTTCTTCCGAGTTTGAAGAGGTTCAAAAAAGTTTTTTTTTCAATCCCAGCATTTGTCCATCCCTCAAAAATATTTGCCTACCTTTTCATTCATTTTCCACTGACATTCTTTTCTTTATTATTATTTTTCACCCTTTTTTCTTTTTCCAATCAAACGTGCGATAAAAAGGTTGTTTTTGAGAAGAGGGACGCAAGAGCAACAGCCAAATTTCTGAAACATTTTTATTTGAACTGTGCAAAAGAATTTAATACACTCCTCCTTATCACTGTGTTACACCAGCAACCGGCTCCAAAATAAGAAAACAAATTAGAGCTGGTTTCAATGCCACCGACCACATTGTCCTTGCGTGCAAATTTGCGAAAGGGGAAGGTCATTTATTGAAATCAAACAAAACAATTTGTTGCCCATAAATAGGCCTAGGCCCCCCTCCTCTAACCGGAATTCTTTGTTTTTAACCGAAAAAATAAACTGAAAATGAATGAATTGGGAGGCGCTTTCTTGTTTTTTTCATCTTCCCCTGTCATCTAATTCTTGCTAAAACAAGTCAAAAACAAATTCACTGTTCATTTTCTTTCTCTATTTGTGTCTTCTTTGTTAGTAGGATGGGCCGACGACGCAAACCCTCCAGTTCATACTTGATTGTTCGGAATACCAACAAAAGACTGTCCACCCAACCTGATGTTCCTTCAAAAACAGAACTACTAGGAATATTTTCACTACTTTTTGTCTCGACAGCGTGTTTGCCAAGAGTAGTTATCGTCTCTCTGCTCTTCCAGCTCACAGCTTTCTTCAGACGTTTGATTGATGCGATCCGCAAAAGGATTTTGGATTTGTTGATAGTGCCAAGCCTTGGCACAATACTTCATGTCACTAAGCTTAAAAGATCCAGTCTGCAAAAAGAAGCTACGCGACCAACCACTGAAGAGGTTCCATGTAAAGTGCCATACAATTTAGACTAAATTATCCAATTATAAGGACTACTGTATTCCTCAAATAGGACCCCTTAGTCGTCAAAACTCGCCTCAGTGCTTGAATTTCCTGCATCATATAAGGCTGACAGGAACAAAATTCACTCTTTTGAAAAAAATTTGATTGACACTTACAACGAAATTTTTATAAAATGTCATCTTATCTGTACGAGTTCTAAATATATTTTTATATATTTCGAATGTCAGGCATAAAGCCTCTTCGCTTGGCTACAGCTACAATAATATTACAAATTATATTTAAACCCCTACGAATTCATTGATTCTGTAATTTGCGTGTTTTTTAAATTTCAACTTATTAAATTTTCTTAATGGTGCACCTCTGGCTTCCCCAAATGAATTTCTTCTCTTTACGAGTTCTAAAACTTTACACCTTAAGTATTTTGATTAGTAACATTTTCACTTCCTTCTGGGGCATTTCGAGGCTAGTATTAATATCTTAGTCCTGGTTTTAGTGCCTGACGTAGTTTAAATCAAGCTGGTAAGGAATATTTTTAAACTGTCCATCTTCACCCGCTGTCATCGAAATTAAGTTTAGTGATATCCACTTAAAAAAACATTCTCTTGTCTACTTTAATTCCTTAGAATACGCAAACACATAGTTTTGTTCATCTATTTATGCCCTTTTTAACTGCTACTATTGGAATATGTGAAGCGTGAAGATGTGTGGCTGAGACTACTACTACTCCTGTTTTCCACTTGTTGAACAACAAGTTAAAAAGAATAAAAACAAATAAAAGGACGAGTTTTAACTCATTTTTCTGCAAGGGCTATAACCAAGATGCCCCAGGCATCCTCTCTCACCCGCAGCAATAGCTGGAGCAGTGTCTTAGGACTGAGAGACGGGAGAACAGGTGGTAGGGCAAAGAATACTGGTGCTGCTGTTGTTTTGTAATAGGCGTAACAGAGTCCTTGTTTTGCACAAGCTGAAAACAGAGTGCACGTGCAAGGGCGATGCCCCCACCCTCCCACTGCAAAAGGTGTTTACACAGCAGCACCACAACCACCAAATGCAAGTGTTGCAAGCCTGATGTTGTTATTATTACTATTATCTACCCACATTTTTGAATGGACTGAAAAGATAATGAGTGAGTGGGTATTGCCATTCCTAATACTGTTATTGCGTGTGTACAAGGGTTGTTTTCGTTTGCACGTGAAGACGTTAAGACTATTTTTTATCTCTTTTTTCTGTTGCTAACTGGCAAAAACAAGGTGCTTTCAATATTCTCTTTGTCTTTTGAAAGGACGGCGTACTTTGCATCTTCTGTCTTTTTTATCATTTTATGGCCGCAGTTATAAAAACAATTAGGAAATTTAAAAAAATCCGATGCAAACGTCTCCAAAAATATGGTTTGAGAAAAAACATTTAAAGTATGGTACAAAAAGCACAAGCTTCAGTGGCAAGCTACTAGGATTTCATCAATATTAAAGGGCTATTAAAGGGCTCTTCACTTCCCTTGTAAGTTGTAAATGGAGGCCATCTTTGAATTCCCTCTAGATTTGTATAGAAATCGTTGCTTTTTTAGTAAAGAGACATACATAGGGTGACGCAAAAGTTCGGGCGCTCAAGAAATGGCCATAAAAACATAACCAACAAGTAAAAACACGAAGAATTTGTTATTTATAACAAACAAGATATTATAACAGATTTTCGAAATGAACTCCTTTTCGTTGGATGCAATCCTTGAGACGCCTCGGAAAATTGTCGACGATGGCACGCAGCTGATACAAAGTTATTTCTTCCCAGGCTTTCTCCAAAGCCACTTTCAATGAGTTGATTAATTTGTGACTCGTAAAGTTGATAGCTTTCGAGAGCGGTGACCTAGCTGTATATTAAAGACCTTTCTCACCGATTTTTCGCTGATTTCTATCGACTTTGCCATTGCCCTCATTGAATGCTCCAAATTTCGATGAATTCTTTCGCACATGATCTTCTTGTTGGGACACAACCAACTCACCAACCGTTAAAACTCGCCAACTGCAGAACTCGCCAACCGCTAAGAAACTTGCCAACTGGAAAAACTCGCCAACGAGAAAACTCGCAAACGAAAAAAACTGCCAACCAACAAAAATCGCCAATGAAAAAATCTCGCTAACCAATGAAACTCGCCGACGAAAAAACTTGCAGGCCTTTTATATTACGGATCTTTTCATGCATTTCGAGCTCGCTGGTTTTTATAAAATTTATATTTATAAAATTTATTTTTAAGTCTGTAAGCACAATTTCTAGCAGAAACTCTTTCTTGAAATGTTTTTTTTCAAAATATTTGAAAATTAAAAATTTTGGAAAAACTTCCCTATCGGCCAGTTTTATTATTGCACAGCTAAAAATGTCGGCAAGTATTTACGTTGGCGAGTTTTATTGATTGGTGAGTTGTGCCGTTGGCGAGTCTTTCATTGGCGAGTTTTGTTGGTTGGCAGGTTTTTCCGTTGGCGAATTTTCTGTTGGCAAGTTTATCCCGTTGACGAGTTCTTTAGCGTTGGCGAGTTCTCGGTTGGCGAGTAATAGCGGTTGGCGAGTTGGTTGTGTCCCTTCTTGTTGGATGGAGTAGTCGTACAAAGTAATACGTCTTACTCAATTTTTTTTGCTCTAAAAACAGCATATAACTCAACACACGGTGAGTTTAAAAAAATCGCCAAAATCAAGTTTGAAATTACGCGCCCGAACTTTCTTGTATATCCGGGTAGGCGAGTATATGCTTTACGACAATATGCTTCATGTTCATAATATTAAATATCCATTCTTCTTAATATGCTTTCTGGCTCCAAATTTTTTGCTGAATATGCCTGGCTAATCAGCTGTTCAAAATATATATTAATAATTTAGAAAACTTTTGACAGAAGAGGTTTCAATTACTCTGTATATTTTATAGTCTTACTCTTTTCATACAAAATTTACCCTTTTTGCCGTCTATTGTATTGATGGCTCTACCACAGCTTAACCAAATTAATTGAACAAAAAAAGGAGTACATAAAATACGGAATTCCTCAAAAATAGAATTAATATAAAACCGGAATTAAAAAAGCGTGCTTATTTTGAAATTGTTTTGGCAAACTTAAGGCTTTCACAATAAATAGTGCCCTAAAGATTTTTTTGGTAAACAAATTGTTTGATCCAGATTTACCACTGCCTTTATACTACTATATAACATGTGCAGCTACACAGATCTGAGGAACGCTTACATCCTAGCGCATCCTAACACAAGACAGACAGGGATATGACATATTTTAAGGTCTGATCCACCTTGTAGTTTGCAGCGATGGTGTTATATGGTGAAATAGGGGATATTGCGAGATTGAGACTCTCTGAAAAATCGAATATTTGAACATACATTTCAACTAGGAGATATTACGAGATTGCGATTCTCTGAAATTAATTGATTCAAATTAATTCCTAAGAGATTTCAATGTTCAAAAGTAAGTAGCATGCATGGCTCAGTGAGTTACCCACTCTTTTGAAACCAAGCCTTTTAAAATACAACACTTTCTTTGGGCCGAAATTTGTTTGTCCTCTGTCTTCAACTACGTTGGCGTACCTGTTTCAAAAGAGATGAGATGAGCCTCTTTCAATTGATAGCAGTTTCAGAGCAGCACAGAGAACATCGGTCCACGCACCATATCCCCAATCCATGTCTGTAATAGAATCAAAATACAACTACTACGAGCAAAAGTAAAGACCAAAATACCCCTACAGAGTATTTCAAAAATTTGTCTTCAGCTGACTCATCTGATAACTCATCCGATACAGCGCTAGAGCCAATCAGCAGATCAAAAGCTTCCTCGGCATCAAGTGGAAGAACAAAGACTAGCAATTTATCTGGTCGAAGAGATGGCTGAAGTCACCTCCTTGTTTGTACTTGCAAAAGAGCCCTAGCATCTGAACCTTGCGAAAGAGTGCTTGAGAAAAGTGGAAGTAGTACCAAAGATTTTTATGCCAAACAAATTATAACAACGACATTAAAAAACTGAAAGCTTACATGGAAGGCGGAACAGGACATGCTCTTCCGCTACCGTTATGGTCAGAATCAGCAATTCTCTGTTATCAGCTCAAGTGTTCCTTCACGTGGAGTAGATCAACCCCTTTTGCCAGATGGACCAGCCGCACGCTCCCCAATCAACTGCGCTACCGAACCAATGACCGTGG
>JAKMXJ010049266.1:0-18908 GCA_029339935.1 Anguina tritici
ATAAATTTTGTTAAAAAATCGTCTAAAGTTTGGGCAAGGACTTTTGTTACACCAGTTAGATATGCCTAATTTACATTTTATATTTAGGTTTATATTTTATATTTAAGGTTACTTTTATGACTTGAGTATAAAATCCACATTCCACATTAGCCACATTCCGTTCAAATAGCACGCAGAAAGCCTCAAAACCCAAATGCCTTTTGGGATTTTTTAGGACGGTGTCAAAAGCGCATGTTTCGTCCCGTGGGTTTCAGTCAATGTTCCCTCGAATTTATTAGAATATAATTGTTTCAGGCAAGCAATTGAAATCTCCACGTCGAAGAAATGTACAAATTAATGTCTAAGCTAGGGAGACACGCTCACTAGCTGATCTGAATTAAGTTTAAAAAGCGCAAATTTCAGCCAAAGCTAAGTCCAGCCGGTGGTTAACTCGCCCAAGCAGAATAAAATCAAAATTTATCAACTGAAAGAATAGGACTAATGTTCAGTAGACTGATAGAAAAAGAGCAAATCAGAAACAGAATTTGTAAAGTGTAGCAGATAGATGCGTCCTCTTAGCAGCACCACCATTTAATGGGGGAGGGGGCGGAAGTTACAAATAAAAAGGGTAAACTGGACAGAGAAAAAAGACCTTAACGAACTGGATTGTTTTGGGGCAATTAATTGCTTCTTGTTGCCTCAAAGGTCGACGGCTAATTCTGCAGGTGTTGTTAAGTGGCTGGATGGCTTGTGATCCCTCAAGACTCAATTAAGCCATTTGGTAAACAATAAATTAGCTACCACCTGTTTTCAGTATGTACGCTGACGACTTATTATGATGAATATCATTTGGAAGTTTTTAAAATAATACGCTATAAACAACAAGGGGACATTTCTTCCTTTTAAATATTTGTCGTACAATATTTGTCACTATAGTTTTTTGTCGCCAAATAATTGTCATTTTTCTAGAAAATTGGGAAAACTCAGATTTAGAAAAATGACGAAAAAGTGTAAATAAATTGTTTTTAAGACTATTAGAAGAAATTTTTTGAAAAAAATCACCTTAGGGGCCCAATGCACATTTTTTCGGCGTCCGCACGAACACATTTAGAGCCTAAAATTCGTATAGGGGTAGTGTTTAAGGTGCACTTTTATTAAATTTTAGAGATATAGAAGAAAAAAACAATAAAATGTCAAAATAACTAAGAACCTTGAGTAATATCTAAAATACCGTATTTCTAATAGATGTACCTCTTATATTAGGAGGGTCCCCTCTAATTGACGGGCCCCTTAGAGGGGGTGACAGGTTGAAAGATAGACGCCCCGGTAAATGGTCAACTGTAAACGATTTCAACTGTAAACGGTATCAACTTTAAACGGTACTAACTGCAAACTGTTTTTAAAGGTCTTAGTATTTTAAAAAATCTTGAATTATCGTCTGGAAAATAATTGAGAAGGGACGTTTATATCATAGGAAAGTTGTTGGGGGCTTATGGGTTATTCCGGGCCTACTTTTTGAAAATTTGAAAATGATCCAGAAAGCATGTTTCTATGTACTACCATTGCCCCCAAACTTGACTCAGGGTTAGGCTCAGCCTAGGCCGACCCCCGTTGGATTCACTCAAAACCTACCCGTACTATAAAACCGTTTTTTGTTTACAACATTTGTCATTTTTCTATCCATTGCAAACAGGGGGCATTGTGCTGTCTTTGCGAGCGAAGCGAGAAACACTTACCGTACTATTGCACCCATGGTACATATATGATGACCCATAGACACACCATAATTCACGTCATATCCAAAAATTAATGGCAAAGATGGTGGGGGTACTTCTGCAAAAATCAAGTAAAGTTTAGATTTTTTTGTCTCGCAGCGGAACTTTACAATTTTTAGTCGTTTGATAAGTGAGCCGTCTTTTTTGTCTTTTTGTCTAATCACACAAAGACTTGTAATAGCGTCGCATTTTTGATCTTTCTCAGATTATTTTGTTATTTTACACCTTTTCATAGATCTCGTTGCTAACTACGCAATCGACTCGGAAGAAGAAGAGCCACATGTCGCCAAAGTCATATCTCACAAGTCATACATCACTGGGCTCAAATTATAAGTCGTGAAGCCCACCAAGGAAAGCACAAAGCATTTCACCAGCAGCAAGTTCAGAGTAAGCCGTGGGAGTGTGCAGGATTGGGTCAACAAGGAAGTTAATTTTCATGTCTTGAAGTATATTTTTTTGAAATTATTCGCCTGTTTGGTTGATCAAAAGTTTTCAGAGTTTCTTCGCTAGCGGGAAGATTCAAGAGAAGACATAAAGGTGGAGAACGCCACTCATGCACCAAGACCATCAACTCGCAACTTGGGTAACAGAGCGCCAATCAAAGAAGCTACGCCTATCTAGGAGCCTAATTCAACAGCAAGCAGATACATTTTTTACATGGAATGTATGAAGAGGAGTTCAAGGTTGAGATGTTGAAGGGCTGTTAAAGTTTCTTATAAAGACGATATGAATTTTAGGCAAGTCGAGCATGATTTGATAAGTTTTTGATGCGTCACAACATGCAGTGTCAAGTCACAACTTCTATTTGCCAAAAAACTTCAAGTGACTACTTGCAGAAGCTAGTCGATTTCATTTTTTCCTCCTCGTCCATCCGGCGAGGCACCAAAAAATCTAAATAGCGCCAAAATTTTTATTTAAAGCAATCGATCGCCAATAGAGGCGATCTAGCCTTTGCAAAAAGATAGAAGTAAAATATATTTACTTTCACGATCCTTCCGTATTTCTTGACTCTAATTTTGTTGGATCGGCCTCCAAAAAGTGGCGCTCCCAAGTGGGCCAAGACCAGCCCGCCATCTCGATAAGCTTAATTTTTGTCTTTTTCTCCTTTTTCTGGGCTGGTTTTAGTTGGGAGGGGGTACACTTGGGGAGGGGTACATTTGGGATATGATTAAAAATCCCAATTGTGCCTCCTTGAGGGTTCTCCCCTTATAATTTTATGCATTTTTCAAAAAAATTTCTTGGAGGGAATTGGTGTAATTTTGAAAGCTTTTTGGGTCTACATTTGGCATACAGCCCATCCGAAATTGTGGACAAGAAATGATTTTGAGCGAGCATGGCATAAAGCATTCCTAACCCCGCCGTAAAATTACAGGATAAAATCAGAGGATGACTGAGCAAAAATAATATTCCCTCACGAAGATCAGACTTCTCAGAGCAGAACTAAATCTTCTAAAGATAGTAAAAAACCTGTGAATTATTCAAATCTAACTGTGTGTGTGCTCGCAAATATTTGTTTGTTTCTTTGTTAAGCTTGGCCTTATAAACATTCTTCTGTAAAGCCAGTATTCTCTTCGAAAATCCTCTAAGGTCACGAAAATCCGGTTGGAAAAGGTATCGATTGTGAAAAATGATTTTATAAGAAAAAAGTAGGAAACTCCTGAAGTTCCGATCTTACCTGGAAACTCCCGAAAAACCTATTATTTGATGATGGTTAAACCAAATTTGCTCTTTTTAATACTTTTTATGCTTCTACTGCAAAATCACCAATTATCGCTTCTTTTTTCAAGCAACATTTTTTGGAAACTTACCTCCAGCAAGACAACCCAACAACAAAAGTACCGAAAAAAAATTTTTTTCGTAAGTTTCCATTGTGGAAGAGCTTGCCGAAAAACTATTTCAACTAGGATTAATTCAGTTAAGCGGTCACCCGGCTAATATAGACTTTTAGAGGAAAGTGAGAGAATGCTAGTTGGACCAAGGGAGAGCGCTAATATCCTCCCATCCCTTCTTCTTCTCCTCCTCCTCAAGTATTGTTGCTGTTGTTGTGGAGTGGACAGCGCTTCTTCATAATCCAGTCCTCCTTAAGCAAATAGTGATTCCCTTGTATGTGAATTATTATTTTCTCATGGAAAAACTTTTTTTGGTGAAGATATGATACTTTTTCTGGGATTTCATGCATTTTCACACTTCTTTCTCATCCACTTTTTTGTTCACACATTTGCTCTTAAGATGTACCGCGAATATCAAGCTTATAAATAGGAGAATATCTGGAATTTCGACGGCTTTTCGTAAATTTTAACTAAAATTTGCAACTTTTGAAAAAGATTGTACTTTTTCTCGCATTAGATATACTTTTTTACCTTTTGCAGCAGATTGTTCGAAAACCATTTTTAGGCACTAATTTTGTGGTAAAGTAGCCAAAAAAGTATTAAAAAGGGTAATTAGGGTTGTATTGGGAGGGGAAGGAATAATAGGGGACCACTATTCTGTAAAATTCAATTCACCCGTTCCCCCGACAGGACAATAGCAAGAAGAGCTCATAAATGAATTTACGATTAAAAGTATTGCTAGAATTAGTCTCTAAGGTAAATTAGTTAGTGCATCAACAGAATATTCCGCGGGGGCTTGGAGGTCGAGATGCGCACACAAAGATAGCTGAGAGACTAGTCCCTCGAGAACATTCATAAAAAGTGGCCGCACAAAACAAAATGAATACCAGAGCTTTTTAGGGTAGGTGAGGAAGCTATGTTGAACTTCTAAAAATCCATAATATTTTAGTAGAGCCATTTCTTATGCTTTAAACACCTGAACACTGATAAATCAACAGAGTATGTTTGCTTTTCTGCAAACTTTTTCTCTAGATACCTCAATTCAAACAAACTTGTGCGACATTTCACTTCTTTCTCTCCTTTTTGTGATTGAAATAGTGCCTTGTTGGTACTTCCAATCCATCCGGTTTCCCCATTACATGCAAAGTGCAGTGGTTTGCCCCGATTAGGGGGACTAAACATAGGGCCTTGCATTACAACAACCAATATTTATTCGTACAATTCTTCCTCCTCCTTCTTTTGCTGCAAAGCCTTCTCTCCAAAAATTGACGTAGAAGTTGGATGTTGTTGTTAATTGGAAAGTGAATTAGGCATTACGCGATTGGTATCCAGTTGTTGATTTAACCTCTCTCCTGGATTGTTGAATTTTTGTTTAGCGAGATCTTTTTTTGGAATCCCCGCATCTTTTCCAGTACAGTCGAACTTCGATACAACATAGCCCCCATACAACATACCCCTGCAGCTGGTCCCAAGGCGGTATGTTGTATCGAGGTCCGACGGTAGTAGAATTTCTAGAATATCTTTTGGTATGTAGGTTGTATAAAAAAGTCACCGGTTTTACGATTTTCCTCAGTTATGTATTTTACAATAAATTTTAGGGATTTTAAGAAAGTCCGACCCTACTGAGGTATACTCCCCCACGATACTTTTTCTATAAATCAGGTTTTATCGTCTCCTGAGCAATTCCATTCAGTCCCTGGCAAATCAGAATTACTGATTGACGATCAAATCTAATGTTTTGAGCGGTGGAGCGACGATTTTTTAAATTTTTCAAGGCATAAATTTACACTTTTATTGGGTTCCAATCCTTTAACTGTTTAAAAGTGCTTGCCGGAAAAGTCGATCACTCCAGTCCATGTGTTCTGCAAGCTTGTTTCCCGTTTCATAATAATTCATCATTTTTAGGGAGTTCCCTCAAAACAATCTGTTGAGGCATTGCATAGGAAGGTGAATGAAGAGAAGAGAAAATATCCAAGTGCCTTATTTCTTCCAATTATTCCCCCCTCCTCCCCTTTTTTCGGTCAAAATTGTGTTCTTGGCATTGCATTTACGGCCCACTTTTTGCAGCCGACTCTGACGCAAGTTAAAAATAGTAATTACTAAAATCTAAGGCAAGTTACCATGCAAATTGTAGCTCATTTTACTGGCTAAAATTTGCGTGGTACAAATTGACTTAAGTCGGCTGCAAAAAGTGGGCCAGAAATGCAATGCCAAGAACACAATTTTGAGCGAAAAAGGGGAAGGGGGGAAAAATTAGAAGAAATACGGTATTAGAAACCGATCGAAATTTTTATAGGATATAGTGAAACAAAAATTATATTCTCTATACTTTTCAGGTCCTAAAACCATGAAATAACATCATTTCCAGTCGATTTGAGCCAGTATACAATACAGTAGTTTACACAATATTTATAAAATGAACAACTTGGCTCTACTAATAGTTTGGCGGTTGAAAACAGTCATTTGATTAGCTAGAATCTTCTCAGGATGGTAACCTCTTTACAAGAAGTCTCTCCTTTGAAGTTTTGGCGTAGAGAAAGCTGGACAATACTGACATAGGGACAAAAATCTGATGCCAAATTTGTCTTTAGACACCTTTCGTTGTACATTTAAAGCCATTTTTGGACCAGGACTTTTATCTTCGAAATACCAATGAGGCAAATATTTTAACGAGAACAGTCTGTTTTGAACAACTGCACAAAACCTTTGCTCGTTACACCTTTTCCACAATTAGTTTTAAAATGAAACTCGCCTAAAAATAAGAAGACTGAAAACTGCAGGACAATAGGGTCATTTTGATAAACTTAAAGTTTTCAATCTTTTCCTTTGGATGTGCCCCTTTTTAAGTTTCTTGTTAGTGTAACTTCTATATACCCCGATGTATGTCCCTCATTTTCAAGTCAAAGCTCTACAAAAAAGATATAATAATGTAGTGTTTATAATCCCAAACTACATACCGCATTTTGTGTAGTAGAAGCGTCGCCCCACCCCTGACTTTGAGGGTTTGTGTCTCAGAGCATGAAATTTTGTTCTCGTCCTTCGTTTTCGACCATCATTAACTCGTACCAGCTTTACTGATTTCTTTTTTTTAATTTTGGTCGAACACCCAAAAATCTCGAGATCGACCCAAAATTTTCCTGATTTTGAGGCGATTGTAAATAAAAACCTCGGAGTTTCTATTACGGAAAATAGAGTATATGATAAACAAAACCTGTATTTTAATTCGTGACAAAGCAAAGTTATGAAACATACAAACAGATGACTCCCACCTCAATGAGTCATGGCCATAAGTCTGCCCCTCACCTGTGCACTCATAGAGCACCACAAGTTGCTGCTCCCGATGTCCCATTTGCACTTCTCCCCCACCACTTTTTGTACTGATAAGAAGACAGTCAATTTGAATAAATGGACGTGTAAATTATTTTAATGACTACTGCTGTTGCTACCCTCCATCGTGCCTTCTTATCTTCCGCTTCCATTGTTGGCTTGTTTATTGGTCTTCTTTGACAAAACCTACTGCCATTTGCCATCAACTCGTGTTTCTAAAAACAATTCTAATAGATCAACAAAAATATTAGAGATCTCGATTGTTATATTTTCAACCAATTTTATTGGGGTTTTAGTGCGCTTCAACACCTTATTGTTCACCTTCTCTTTGTGTCATCATTATTCACTTTGCTTGATAAAGAAAAGTTTGATAACCAGTTTAATGGGTGGAAAGTAATGCTTCAAAAGTTTTTAAAATAACTCAATTAACTGTAACAAAATAGTTGATGAATTGTTGTTGGAGACAGCTCCAACAACAACAACCCAAACACACCACTCACAAAATAGCTTTTCTAAGCTACACTTTCTTGGATTGATTATGGGGGGGAGGGACTCAAGAGCCACTTTTTTGCACAAAAGAGTTCTTATAGTTGCACCTTCAATTGGTTTTTTCCATTTATTATGATAAGTCTTGTAAATGGAGCTGGCGTCGACGGCCAGGACTTACAAGACTCCTTCTAATTTGATTAATCCACATCCATTTCTTCCTCATCTATTGCGGTATCTTCGCATCTCAAAGTTTTTTTTGTCTATATTTAGTAATGACTTCTTGTTCCGCTTCGAAGTCTTCGTCCATGAGTGCCAGGTCATGTTTGAGGAATTGTGATACAGCGTCATATTTCAAACAGGAATTTCCTCACAAAAGCTTCATATCTGTTTCTTCACCGTCTAATGTCTTTGAAAATAGCTGACTTCTCTCGTTCTCCTTTTTTTCCGGCTCTTTGGATTTCATTCAAGTCAATTGCAGCTAACATTGTTTTTTCAAATATTTGAAAAACATAAGTTTTAAGTGTAAAGTCTTTGTGACAAATGTTATGCGTTTCAAACTTCCGCATAAAAATTCTTGCAACAAATATCCCACGAACAATTTGACACGAAAAATTTTCGGTAAGAACACATGTTTTCATATTTCTTTTGTGTGCTTTCTCTGATTGGAACTCGCTTGAGAAACTAATTTTATCTCACTCTCACTCACAGGCTGTGAGGACAAATTCAATTCTCACTCACTCACAGACTAAAAAGTTATGATGATCACCGCTATTTTGATGTTTACAGCCCAGAAAATATAAAAAATGAAAAATCGGGCACCATCAGACGATGTAACTTGGCTTGAGCTACAAAAAAAACGTGGGACCAAAATAAAGATGTGCCAATCTCGACCATCAAATACACACACACGGCCCGTATACTATGTAAAGACTTGTGTCTATTTCTGCCATCGAAAATTCATGTATTTTTTAATATTTGTTTTTGAACATTTGTGGGTTTTGCTTAGTTTCACAGCCTTTCAAAATTTGAATTTTAGTGTATTGGCGAAAATTGGCGCCAAGCGAAAAATTTTCAAAAATGGTCGATTTGAGACCGTTTTTGTTTTGTGCTTTTGATCTGATTTTTTTCCTTTTTGGGTTTTGCGTACTTATTGCCAAAATAATCCTCACACTAAGGGCTTTCGAATCAGCCCTCACTTGCCCATAAAGACGTAAAATTTCAAAACCTCAATCAATTTCTGTGAAATTTTTAAAATACTTCTTCTCAAACAATGCTCAATGTTCTTCTCAAACGGAACCTAAGCCTGGATAAAAGAGTAAATTTGTTAGATTTTGGTACCAAGGATGTATGCGAAAAATGCAAATTTTGTATGTTTTATACAATAGTTCGACGGAAAATGCGAAAGACACCGATTTTACAAGTAAAAATGCCTGTTGTTTGCTTACAATGGCGTCTGGTCTTTTAAATTTTGATTTTACAAAAATCGGTTTCTATTTTCTTGTAGCTGAATGTCTAGGCTACATTTTATTATATAACTTGTATTGAAAAGTCCGCGGTTTTAGGTTTTTTGTCCGTCGCGTAATTCATGAAAAATTTTCGTATTTTCAGCCAATGCCTGATGTTTCAAACAAGACATGCTGCTGTGGTGAAAAACAACGAATCAATTAAGCAGTTCAGCACTCAGAGAGCTTCGAAAGCAATGACGGCTGCGATGGAAGACCTGCAAGACCTTTCGGAAAAGCATCAATCCGCAGCCGACATGCGATGAGCCAAGCAAAGAAACAGCCACAGCGGAGAGGCTATAAGAGGCAGGGGCAACATAACTAGGTAAGGTTTCACCTTTATTCGGATCTTGTTTGGGAATGGTAAAAATTATTTTAGTCACAAAGCCTATTCCTTGTCTTTCTGCATTCAGGACAGGGAAAGGGAGTGAGCTATCAATGTCCCTGATTTCGATGTGTTATTTCCTGTTTTCAGACCAGCTGTTGAGTACAATGTCCGTTAGTGCCAAGATGCTTTGCCAGTGGAGGAAGAAATACTAAGCGAGCCGGGTCAACTACTGGGACAGCTCCATCTGTTATCAGCAGTTTGATGCTCCATCCAGAGTAGCATTATGTTTAGAAGGGCATCGTTGCACAGGATCGCTGTCAGATTTCGTCTACGAGTGTTGAGAATTCGCAGGAAACAAGTATAGTTCATACGTGCAAACACATTTTATAATACAGATTTTTAGGTATTGCAAAGGTGGTCTCGACTTCAAAGCTTCGAAGAGTCTGGCGAAGATTAGATGGTCCCTGCCAGACGTTAATTGGCAAGTTGGCTTGGCTTGAAAATCTGATGTATGTGTAAATCTGACTAAATGTGTCTACTTTTTGATTCTCCCTCTGATGGGATTGTTTCAAAAAAATTCTGTGAACAACGGAAAATTTATTTTACCACAGGGGGACCAAGGTAAAACAAGGGTATATATTTTGACAAAAAAAATTTACCGATTTTCCGGGTTTCGGGCATACTGAGTGCACTTTTTGACACAGAAATCGACTTCCTTTGCAAAATTTACTCCTAGAAAATCAAAATTGCATAAAATACGACAAAAAACATGAAAAATTATTTGAAGATTCTTGGCGCTCTTTTTAAGCTGAACTTCAAGGAAATTCAAATTTTGAAAGGCTGTGGTTTGTGTGTGGGCAGAATTTAAACTAAATGCCGAATTTCTGATTCTTCCTGTTTTAGCAATTTAAATACGTACGTAAAGATATTGTTGATGTAAACCCCCAGCTATTATTTGCATGCCACCATCATCGCTGGATGTCCCCCCACCAATTTGACGTGTGCCTGAGTGAGTATAAAGAGCAGCAGCAGCAATGTGAGCATTAGGGGAAATGAGGCTGCTTAGGGCCTCAAGTCCTCAACACACACAGCAAATTTGTCATTTATTGTTTGTGCTTAAAAGACCTGTCTCTTCCTATCTCCGTGGTGCTGCACCAATTCAAAAATTTCTCGAATTATCGGTGTTTCTCAAGCAAAATTTTCCGTGCCATCAAAAAAGACTGTCTCTAAAACTTAATTTTAGGACCAGTCTCTCTTGACGGCACAATTTCGCATATAAAACATTGATGCCGTGTGTCCTAAAAGTTGGGAAACTTTTTTAACGTCCAATTTAGGATACATTCCTCCAACACTTAATATCCTATAATATACCGTTGGATGGTCTTTTCTATTTCGGTTTGGCAGATAACTTTTATTGACAACTGTTCAAAACGACCAGCCACAATACATTTACGAAGTGGTTTAGGAAATTGGTCGATTGCTTTTTGAACGATTTCCTGCGAAATTCCGGCCCATTCTTTCAGCAGTGAAACCTTCAACACAGCCATTGAATTGTGCGGGTGTGAACACGTTTTTTAGTTGTCGGAAAACACTTTTAGGCACAAAAAAGTTTACATTTCTAAACTTTTT
This sequence comes from Anguina tritici, assembly GCA_029339935.1. Classification (NCBI taxonomy): domain Eukaryota; kingdom Metazoa; phylum Nematoda; class Chromadorea; order Rhabditida; family Anguinidae; genus Anguina; species Anguina tritici. The sequence continues at coordinate 10,859 of JAKMXJ010049266.1, forward strand.
TTGTACTTTATTCCTAATAATAAGAACGGAACAACTTTAAATAAGAGGCATGTAAATTTACCTTAACGGCCTACCCTAAGCCCTATGAGTGGGTGGAATAGTATGGGTGGCCAATTCTTGAGGAGCGGCCCTAAACAACAAAAGTCCCCCCTAATAGGGTTGCCTTGAAATGGACATATCCCTCCTCTTGCACGCAATCCTAAGGTTTCCATATGACCTCTCCACGTCCCCAAAAATATATTTAAAAGCATTTAACGTCCAAAATGACAATTTTATGTAAAGATTTTTTGCGCTTAAAAGCGTCTGTCTGTTGGGTTTAGCATTAAAAACCATATTAGGAATCAATAAACGCACTTTTGGGCAACCCCCATAAATGAACTTTAGCCATTTTTAATGCAATTTGTACTTTTAGTTTAAAAAGTTTTGGTTTCCTAATAATTATAAAACAAATTTGGGTAAGTATATTAAAAAGTTATTTGTCCCCAGTCTATACTATTCCCATCCACGAAACCTTGAGAAAACAGCTGTCACACTTAAAATTAGTACTGCTACTGGTACTACATACACATAAGCAACATCTATTGGCTTGTTCGATAAGTCATGGTGTTTTTTCGCATTTTTTTTTTTAATTTTACTTTTTAACAAAATATAGAAACAAATTCAATCAATAGTGTATTCTCCGTTGTTGTTTGCAGCTTTTTCCCAAAATTGAACCAGTTTTTCAATTCCTCGGCGTTAGAAATCAGCTGGGCTTGACTCGATCCAACCACGCCTGCAATTCAACGTAATTATTGAATGAAAGGCGTTAGAAAGAGATCGGAAGAGATGAAAATCAGATGGCGCCAAACCGGGGGAATACGGAGGATGAGGAAGCACTTCCCAGACGAGCGCTTAAATTGCTTCCTTTGTCATGTTGGTGGTGTGAGGAGGGGCATTGTCGTGTTGGAGGAGAACACCATGATGCCAATCAGGTCTTTTTTGCTGAATGGCTTCGTTTAGTCGTTGCATTTGTTGGACTAAAGGTCTGCATTTACTGTTTGGTTCCGAAATTCACATCGGTCTCCAACCCGATGACACGATTGAGATGTGGATCCACCTTTAGAACGAGACCACCCGGCTTTGATTCCAAAATGGCAGAGAACATTGTTGATGGCACAACTGATTCTTCTTTGGTTCTGTTGTATCTGAGGAAACTGAGCGGAGCGGAGAGAGCAGAGAGAGCGAGAGAGAGACGCGACTTCGTCCTTTCTTTATTCAGATACAAACTGATTTAACAGAGAAAAACACTGCTATATATACTAGCAGGCGTCTCGACAGACGAACAATTCGTGTCGAGACAACAGCATTTCAAACGGTACACAACAGGTTTCTTTAAAAAAAAAGCTAAAATGAATTCAAATGCCTCGGCTCATCCTTTGGATTCGGGACCAAACGGATTTCAAATTACTACTTTCTTGTCTTCGGTCCTTTGCAAAATATCCCCTCCTTACACTTTGTAACAGGGCAATTGTATACTTATCAAAAACGTTATTTATCTTTCAAAATAACAGCAAAAAATAACAACAAAGTGAAAAGGAAACATTAGAATATGTTTATTTGTCGTTAGCCTCCTTCAGTGCGCTTCCCATGCAGAACATCAGCGACTCGAATACGGCCAGCAGCTTTGCGTTTAAGCATCCATGGCGATCCTTTATTCCACTTTAGCTTTGTAATAGAGACATTAGATGCTGCAAAACAAAATAGTTGACAAAGTAATTATATCTAAATCTACTAACCGGTTGGTCTTTTTCTATCAGGTCTTGAGTGCAAACGATCTTCCTCTGCAGTTAGTCAGGCAATTCGGAGACCTAGGCGGCGTGAATATAGTCGCTGTTCCCGGATATTTGATCGCCTAGTGATATCACTTTATTTGCTTAGGTGCGGTAGATCTCTGAAATGATGGGAGAAAATATAGATTGCGCTATAAAATGAAGGCAAAGAAACTTACCCTTGTAGCGATTCTTAATAAAACTCTTTCGAAACTGGAACGATTCGGCTGCTCTGGCTTCAGTAATACAGGTCGAAGAATTCTTTGAGAAGTCTATCGATCCGCTTGCAGACGGTGAAGGTTAGAGCGGCGTTAGTACTGAGTACTACCTGAATTTTAAACTTTTTCTATGCGGATTTGGTACAAAAACGCACCAAATTTCTTTCTATTTCTGCACTGCGTTAAAGTGACATTGGAGACTTAAAGGGGTGTACCAGTGTGCTACAGCACAAAAAAGGCGGGGACCAGCAATTTTTCAAAAATCGACTTATTTTTCACAGACTTGGCATGGGTTGTGATGTGGAAGACCTTAGATTACTTTTAAAAGTTAGGCATAACACCCTGGTTGCACTTAGGTTAATACTTGCGAAAACTTTATGACAGAAAAAACACTCCTGGTCCCTCCCTTCTTTTTAAGCTTTAAGATGCTCCGTTAAGCGTCATTGCATTTTTGTGTTCAACAGAGGACAAGCATAAACATGTGCGCAAGGATCTGATGGACTACTTGCTGCACAGCCAGAAGGATGAATTCTTCGAAATCTTCGGCTTAGCACAGAAAGCCGAGGGAGTTTGGCGGGACACTGGACCTTATCTTGACCACACGTCTCTATAGTGTCAACATCATTCTTTTTGTATAGCTTTGAATAGCTGGAATTGAGAATCTAGTTACGTGGTTTTCTTAATAACTTTGCCTTTTCATATTTTAAAAACCACCCCAGTTAAAATCGTCTTCAGTTGACCTTGGTCCACATCCAGCTATATGAAAGTAGTCTTTAAAAAAACACTTGAGTGAAACACCGAAGAGCAGATCCCTTCAATTTTCTATCACCCTCAAACCTCCTGTAATTCAAAGGACAAAGAATGGAATTTCAGCCCCCCTTTATTTATTTTATTTAAGTCTCTCACTCAAGACTAGCTAATATTCTTTCCGGTACACAGCCGGTAAAAAAACCTTTTCAAATTCGAACAAAAACCTTTTCCTCAAATTTCTTTCTATTCATACGATCTCTTCGGTTCTTCAAATCTACTTTTGTTAATATCCTCAGCAATATAAGTGTACTGCGGCACGTGTGGCCAGGGAGCTGCCTTGTCCCCAATTGAGGAGGGAAAGACGAATTTGCCCTTCAATCAAGGCCCCCCTACTTTCTTGACTATTATTTTAGGATTGTACGAGAGGATTAATGTTCCTCTTCCTTTCTTTTTTATTCTTCTTGTCATCCTTTTTTATTGGCTCTTGAGCTCTTCTCTATTTTTAAGCCCTCTTTCTTTTGTCTTTGAGTGAAAATGTTCGTCGTTTGAGTGAAATGTTATTATGTTTTGCTTCATTTCACATTCTCTTTCTCCTTTTTCATTTATTATGTATTTAATAATAAAAATAATAAGTTTTGCAGCGAGAAACTAGTACGTTGTGGAAACTGAAGTAGAGACTTGGAGACACAATCATTATTTTTGTTGTCGGTTTTGGGGATCTTTAATGAGGGGTATAGGATTAGGCGGCAAAAAGTACATTTTTGTTTATTTTGCGTTTTATTAGTGCTTTTAGTACCAGTGGGTTTCCCTTCCTTTAGCTTCTATTCAATTTATACGCAATTTTGGTTTGTTAGGAACTGCAATTTTGAGATAAATAATTTATGAAAAAGAAATAAAGCAACCTATTATTCGTGTTTGGCACTACTTTATTGCAACAATCTATCATGTACCATTTTTCGAGCTTTTTTATTTTAGTTTTTGAGTAATGAGTTGAATAAGTTGGTAAGAAAAAAGAAATTATCTATTCTCAAACTTCCGGTAGATTAAGCGCCTCTGAAGTAGAGGGTAAATTTGGAAAATTATTCTATGGAAAATTGGGCCTTCGCGCATTCAAAGGATGCGTCTTTTCACTGATGGACATGAACAGGATCCTTTTAAATCAGTAAAGGTATATCAAATTTATCAAAATTAGAAGACTTTTTAGCACTCCACTCCTCATGCGTCACTTCTGTCTCTTCTATACCAGAATTCCATGGGGAACACGGTGGTGTTTTTTTTTTTAAAAGATTGGATGAAACGCTTCAATCCGACTTTTAAGAGGGTCGACCTAGTCGAGACTAAGACGATACACAGCTGGAGACTGAGGTTCTAATTTTTACCTCAGTTTCATTTTATCTGCTCTAAAAGCGAAAGTTCCACATGAGCCCCTCTGTCTTCCGATCTTTGCACAATTATCACTTCCTACAGTAATGGAAATGTAATTAGCCTAAGGCTCTAAAAACTTAGGTTATAAAAATAGAGTGAATTCACAAAAATGTCCGTAATTTTCCTAGGATTGCATGCTCTGTCACGTGCTGTAGAGAATCCGAAAGAACACATTCTGCGCTATAAAACCGTGTGTTATATAAACGGAATAAGTATCTAATTTTATGTACAATTATTTAAACTAATTGCTTTTTTCTGAATGTTTAAGTGGATTTGTCTAAAAATTAAAATTTCCTCACATTTCAAGTCCCCCTATGTTTGACCGTCCCACCTCCGCAATTGTTTTGCACCCTTTTCACACTCCCATTCCAAACACTACTCTTTGGACTGTTTGAGCCAAAATTAACTTTTCTGGATTGTCGGAAAAATCAATGAAGAATACCACCAGTGGCTCTGCCAAACCAGCATATATCCCTACCTCCACCTGCACACGTATGCATGCTCACCCACCATCCCCAACATTTGGTGCAGTAAGCCAGCCTCTCTCCACTCCATCTCAGCACCCAATAACCTCTGCCCCTCTCCCCCCCTCTACTATCCACCCAATCACATGGCAAATCGACCAGTTTCTTATTGACCAATATTATTTTTTTGTTTTTTAGTATTGACTTATTTCAGAAACACACTTTGAGAATGTGTTCTTTAGCACTGCCCATAATGAGATTTTTCCATTCTCTATATCTTTTTCAAGTAATACCGTATCATAAGTAAATAAAAATTGTTTTTACATATTCCATGAATTTTCTCGGCCTCCAAATAGTCTAGGTCTTTGTAGATCTGACCTTTAGACAAAGCATAGAATCAAAAACACAGAAAATCAAGAGTGTATTATTGGGAGTGGTAATGGAGCCCTTTCTACTCCCCCCCCCCAGGGGTAAAATATTTCTTTTAATGACTACCGCTGAATGAAATGGCTCCTGCTTACAATAATGCCAAATCTAGGCATCGATGAGATCAGAGAGGAGATCGTAATTTCAAAATAATACACTAAAGTGGCTTTTGAATGGAGAGGGAAACGGGAGGGCAGCAGTCCCGGGTCCCATCTCAATCATTTGCTAAAGTGCCGGTCCCCGAACTGACTAGTTCCGGTTAATTTTTCCCAATGTTCACAAGGTACAATTTTGGCGGAGTAACCGCCAGAAAATTTTTTGCTTTCAGTCTGGAATCCTGGCCCTGTTAGGGCCAAATCTTGACCAAAAGTCCAATTCCGGGTCTCGTCCCTGTTATCCTTTAAAATCCTGGTCAAAATTTTGAGCAATGTTCCGTCCTGCAGTCATTTTAGCATGCCTCTTTCCGCCTTTATTTTGGAGATAGCCGTAACTAAAAGAATTGCTTAGAAAATGTTATTAATTCGCACTGTACAATAATCAATGATTATCCATGGCTAGTTGGGTTGGTTACTCGTCCCAAGGAGGGGCGTAGCTGTTTTTGCGTAGCTCGCCAGACAATCGATCTGGGTAAGGAACGTCTCATCCTCCACGTCCCTCCCTCACTCCATTGGGTTGAATACCAAGAGAAGGGATCAGCCAGATCCTCCCTGTTTCAAGGATTTGTCCCCATTATCTTCCTGTTCTTCTCCATCTTTTAACACTGCAAGGAGGGTTTGGAACAAATGTATATTCTGGTGGAGAATTTAAAGCTGAATATTTTTGTCTTTTTGCTTTTGACTGTCAATATGAAAAAAGTTCATAAATGCCCCATTTAAAGTTTTCACTTCTAAAAACGATTACTTAGATTAGACGCCGAAAATTTTAGTCGATATTTTGAAAAGCATTTTTCCCATGACTTAATTAGAAAAAAGTTAGTAAATGGCAGCTCGAAAAACTGCACCGAATTGTAAAGTTGTTACAACCGGCTGTTTGCGTGTTAATTGAAGAAGGTTGGCACTTATTGAGAGGGTATTACACCTTGAATTATTTTCAAGCTTTCTTACAATACTTATTTGCATTTTGAAAGTGATTTATCCAATCTGATTTTTTCAATATTATGCAAAAATATGTCTTCTTTCTGATTCCGGTCAGAAAAAGACTTTCAGCTGGCAAAAATTGCAAGGAAAAACTCAATTTATGAAAAATGTGCCTTTTGAAATTTAAAGGGATCTTTTAATTTGTTTATTCTTGACAGAATATTTTAAACTCATACAGAGTGTGAAGTAATAATGATATGAACCTGGGGTAGATACCCATCGTAGATCCCCGTCATTTGAATGAGATTTGTAAAAAACTCGTCCCCACCAATTTAAACTTGTGAAATATGCGTTGAAGGTCGCGGGTATGTCTCCTTAAGTGGCGAAACCCGAGCTTTTGGGGATTAATTATCGGCGCCGACAAAACCTGCTATCCTACTAAAAATGGTGTGGTAGAAACAGTTTCTAACTAAAAAACAGTGAATTATCAGCGTGAACTTAATGTTTAAGGTCGAAATTATAAACAGCAGGATTGGGCCGGGATTTTCGAAAAGGAGCGGGCGGGATAACGGGACCGGCTTTTGGGCAGAATTCGGGTCGGGCGGGACGGGCTCTCATACGGGATCCCGTCCCGTCATCATCTCTAAACGATGGGCTACAAAATGCACATTTAAATCCAAAATATTGTAAAGAAAAAGTGAACAAAGAATGACTTTAAAGATGAGCGGTGCATTTTTAAAAATGAAAGTTTTAAATGGAGCATTTATCGACTTTTTTTCAAATTGACAGTCAAAAGCAAAAAGGCAGAAACGTTCAGCTTGAAATTCTGCACCAGAAGATACATTTGTTCTTGGAACAAACCCTCCTTGCAGTATTAACGCCCGACTTGTTTATAGGTGTGTCTATTGCTTACTCTACCTTGAAAAGGTTGCACTCCAAATTCAATTTCCGCTTGTTTTTGTGCGAGGAGAGGGCCTCAATTTAGGGGTCATCTTTTGTTGCCGCTTTTATTACTAAACATGGGAGGTTGTGGCCGGTTAGCCATTGGTGGCGCAAGTGTGTCTCCATAATTGGAAAAAGCCTGACAAGTTTTGTAGAGATTCAATTCAAGCGTATAAAAGGTTGGACCTATTCTGCTCCTGTTTGTTGGAGCAGATGTAAGGGTTCCAGTCAAAAAGTGGTGTGGTTTATCTTACTCAACCGTGATCTTTCTTCAAAAGTCTCGAGACACACATAAGAATAGTTGCTGCTTCTTGAGCTTTGTTTTGAATTATCGAGTGCTCCAATTAGGCGAACCTTTAAGCACATCACCACCCAAAATTTAGCTCTGAATCCAAGCTAAATTTTGGGCAATCACGAGAATAAGTTGGCATGATGGGGATGACCAAGAACAAAATAGCGAGGCTGTTTTCATCTAAAAAGATAAAAGCGTAATAAACAAAGATTTTTACTTGGAGAGGGAAGCAGGATTTCCCAGGGTTTTGTAAAATAGACTTTTTCTCTTATTCATTTAGGACTTTTTCATCGTATTTCAAAGCTGAAGAAACCTTTTACCTCGAGGGAAAAAAACAATTTTTAGTCAAAAGTCTCTTTTAGAAAATGGACTTGTATAAAAATGTGTGAGAACACCTTTTTCTCGTGTTTAACCCATAGGAATTGCTTAGGGAGTCATTAAACCGGTAAAATATCGACTGGTGAGAGTAAATGAATTAAAAATTTGGTTTTTGAGGCGTAAACACCTTTTTGAAGACATAATCTTTTTGGAATATCAACTCTAGTAGCAAAATATCCTCCCGTATCCAAATCCGGTGAAATCTGGGCAAAATTGGGTTCTTATCCTTTATACCGGACACCTAATAGACTCTGTTCCTGGCTCATTTTTT
>JAKMXJ010049355.1:0-13013 GCA_029339935.1 Anguina tritici
TTTTCAAATAATTTTCGTGTTTGATTTTATTTGAACTTTGATTGATCTGCACTCCTTTTTCTCTTATATGCTTCTCATTAGTTTATGACATTTTGGATGTTAATACACCTGTACAACAAATCAAAATACTAAAGAAAAATTTTTCAAAGGACTTTTCTTTGAAGACCCGCTGGACCAGCTCCATCGTCTTGGACCATATACCTGTTTGATGTCCTCGACCGCTAATTGTGAGCATATAAATCGACCAAGATCTCGACCAGTGGATCGACCTAGACCTATCATTGTGAGCAGGGGTAAAAATGAAAGGGTCAGCAACTTTTCCGGTTCTTCACGGGGATTTCTTCTGCACCATTCAACTCGAAAAAACTCGTCGAAAAAACCCTAGAAAATTGCTTTAGTGGCACAATATGATCAAGAAAAAATTTTTGATCCTGACCGATCCTTTGATTTTCAACACCAAATATTTAAAACACCCTCTTACACGAATTTTCAAAGAGTAAAATTAGCCAAAACCAATTTTTGGGGCTCAGACCTCGATTTAACATACTATTTGAGCACTTTGGTTTTGAAATTTAATGAAACCCATCAGTCAAAATTTCAAAGTTTACTCACATCTTCCCAATTGGTGGCACATTTTCGGCTGGAATCCATTGAAAATTTGTCATTTATGATCAATACGTCCATATCTCAACCACCCCTCCACGCCCTCACCCAATCGTCTACTCTGTTTTAAACTTGATAATAAGGCTGGACAATTCCCGTTTATGGATAGTTAGGGTTAACCGGCTCTTCCTCAATACTTTTATCAGTCACTTGTATTGGTTCTTGGTGTCATTAGATGCGCAAAAATTTTTAGTATCCCATTTGCTACATGGCCAATGTAAAATCAAAGTCATAATACACCTAAAAATTTGAAAAGCATCTATAAAACACTCGAAACCGACCTGGTTAACCGGGCGACAAACTGTGGTCATTTATGGCTGTTTTTCCAGTTTTTAGGTGTATTATGACTTTCTTCTAACTTTAGCGATGTAGAAAATGGGGAACTGAAAATTCCTTGTGCATCTAATGCCACCAAAAAGCAATAAAAACGCCTAAGAAAATTTTGGGTTGGAACCGGCTAACCGAAACTATCCATAAACCGGAATTGTCCAGCAACTATCTCTATACCTCTCTGTTTTCGTATGTATCAGCATTTCTATCTTTACAAATTGGGCTATTACAGGGTGATGTAGCTATCCCAAAATTGGCTTTTACAAAGTTAGGACCACCAAATTATTCATCTATTCCAAAAATAATCATTGCCTTGGAAGAATGAGCTCCACTACATCACTACCACCTATAAAATCACCTTCCAAACTTGTCAAGAAGGTCAGAACGGCAAAGAAGTCCAACTCCAACCCATTAACAACACAGGAGAGTGTTAGACGACGAGGACTGGTGCCTATACTCCCTAAGTTGGCACCAAGGAGCAGCGTGAACAGCATCGTGAGTTTTCTTTTCGAGGTCATATAAACCGATGGTAGAGAGGTGTTTGAATTGAATGGATTGCAAGGAATTTTAATATTTTGACTATTGACAATATTTTCTGGACTGGGTACCTATGGTCAAATGCTACTAGGCCTAGGCCTTGGACGCTGGACTGGGGCAGAAGTTGCTGGTCACCAGCTGGCCCAGTCTGGTAACTGGCTTAGGTAAAATAATATTTTGACTATTAACAATACTTTTATGAATGAAAGTCTTGGAAAAAAACCACCTATGCATGGCTACAATGAGAAGGGCCTGAGTCTCGGCATGGCTACAATGAGGGCCTAATCTCAGGCTGTAGACCAAAACCCCGTGCCCTAAACCCTAGCTCCAAACTGCGACTACAATGGGATCCTAGAAGCAGATGCAGACCCCAGACTCAACCACCAAATCCCAGGCTTCAGACTCAAAGGGTGGCAACAATGTGATAAATAGATAATCAGGCAAAAATCAGGTTATAGCAAGGTGAGACCCCACAGTTTTTTGAAATATTTTTGAAAAGTCTGGGTTTGGGTCTGATTTTGCCATTGTAGTCACCAATTGGGGTTTGAGTCCAGGGATTGAGGTCTGAATCTGGGATAGGAAGATTAGGGTTTATAACCTCGCTGTAGCAACATTTTTGGGTCTCGAGTTTGTGGTCTGGATGGGAGGAGATCGGACGACCTATGTCCTTTTCTCCATAGTTTTCTCCCTTTCAATTGACAAACTTGTTGAGTTCCACAAAAATAAATTGCATATTCGGAAACCTTGATATTTTTTGGTACAGAGAGATCAATTTCAGAATTGGCAAAACACTTCAAAAACAGGGATAAAAAGTGTCGGATCCATGTACCTATAGCATAATCACCCAGGTAAGAAACTGACTCGATGCGATACGGTCGGTACAGGAATTTAATTTTAGATAAAAGGCCACAAAAATCAGTAGTTTTTGTTGAAGAAAAAAATTCCATACATATTTTGTGTACTAAAATGTCCTCCTGGATCGGTATCCGTTGAGCTTTGGTCAAAATAATAACTGGTTGCCGAGATATGGCTCAAGGAAAGACATTAAAGAAAAAATCTAAGTGGCTAATTTAAAATGGCCACATCTCGGCAACCAACAATTATGCTTCCCAGATCTCAAAGGGTTCGAGTTCAGGAGGGCATTTTAGTGCACAAAGTATGTATGGGAATTTTGTTTTGAAATAAAAAACCTGAAATTGGGGCCTTTTTGTCAAAAATTCAGATTTCCGAATGAAAAAGTTCTTGAATTGTCCGTCTCGAATAAAATTTGTCTCGAATCCATCTTTCATTAGTCAGTATTTTGATTTGTTGCATAGGCATATCAACATCTAAAACAAAGCGAATACTATACGGGCAAGTTTGGGAAAACATTTCATGAATTAACGAGAAGCATACAAGAAAAAAAAGGGGTGCAGATCGATCAAAGTTCAAATAAAATCAAACTCGCAAATCATTGGAAAAACGGTTGGTCGACCTCGACCTGCGACTGTGAGCAGGGGATTGTCAAAAAAAATTCTAAACGACTTGTTACGCCATTTCTTGAAAGTTAATAGTGTGCCAAAACACGGCATCAGTTTTTTTCGGTATCAGTATCTAATGTTAGGTCTAGAAATGACATTATGTCGGGTTTTGGTTTCTTTTCCTTTGAAATTTTATGAACCCCATCAGCGAATAAATTAGGAAATTTAAGATAATATGAGAAGGAGGAAGCCATAGAAGAAGGAGGCGCGGCAATGTGTTCACACACTACGTGCTTGATGAATCGGGTCCGTCCATACGCTCTTTTTGCATAAGTGAAATCACCGCTGGGTACCCGAATCAAACGGCGCCGATTTTTTGATAGCCCGTTTACGAACCCTGAGTAGGAGTATTTGGCATCGTGAACACGCTCTACTCTAACTCCAACTCTGAGTTCGTCAACAGGTTGGAGTCGGAGTTGGAGCAATTTGCATCGTGAACACCCCTTACTCTAATTCCAACTCTAACTCCGGGTTCGTGAACAAGTCATGAGAGCTCGGTGCCGACTTTCAGGGTTTTTGGAAAGGCGCCGACTTGTTGAAGCGAGTACCGCCGGCGTTGCACGACTCTTTATCACAATGAATGTGCTCTCCTCCGATGGAAAACTCGATGGTCTGCATTACCTATCTGAACTGTGAACAATAATATTTCGTGTGCCTATCCACATTCCGCCCAAGCCTTCCAATGAGGCTCACTTTTTATGATAATCAATTTTTGGATGGGTTGCAAATTATTAAAGGCAAGTAAAGTTGTGGAGCTCATCGTATGTGGACCCATCGAATCCAGAAACTATTAAGACGGCTACCATATTCTCCTTTTTGTAGTTTTTTGGTTGTACCCAGCACATCTGGCATTACAAATCCAAACTGAGATTTCCAAATCCGCGTAAAAATGCAAACAAAAAAGTGGATAATCTTGTGAAAATGCCCTTTCCAGTGCTTAGTTTGTTGTGAAACTCTTTCAAATGTAATCAAAACACATAGGAAATTGTGTTGTAAGAAACCCAGAGATATGCTTGCAAGTCAACTAGCTAATCTCAAAACAATTTCGCCTGAAAATGTTGCTAATCTCTTGTGCTTTATCATACTGTTATGAAGGTGTGAGAACAGAAAGAGAGTGTTTTCTAATTAAGTCTTCTAAGCGGCTTTGCTTAGAAATAAGCTTTTGGCTGGTTCATAAACCATGAAATTGTATTTAGAGAGAATTATCGGCCCTATTATTGAATGGGTACTGTGGTTGGAACACCCTTATGGATTAAAAGGGAATCGAAAGATTTGTTGAAGCCAAATGCAGTTTGCTGAATATATACGTCAACTTTTACGGGCACGAAAATACCTGATAAGTCACTCGAAAATAGCTCTGGATGCAAAAAGATCTATGCATCTTATATGCGGTGGATCCCAGTAACGAAAAATATGATCAAGCTCTCTTTTTCACCATATAATTCCCAAAAAGTGCATTATGGCGCCAAGTAACTTTTCCTTTCTTTCCCAATTCACAGGGACAACCAAGGAAAAACCAATTTTGACACTTTAGCTGCTTAAACTTGCATCAAAAGGTATGAAAAATTATCGAAACGGACTTGCAATCACGAAAAATGACCAAAAATTGGGGGGAGGTTTCAAAAATGCAGAAATTTTTGTTCAAAAATGTAGCGTATGTAACCCTTGACCCAATTTTTGCTTATTTCAGTTGGAAAACCGCCACAAACCGTCCTATGCCCGCAAAAATCGTACCCATTCGAGAATAGGACCGAATAATCATGGGCTTTTTCAGTTTAATCAGAGTACAGTACTATTTTGATTGCTGATTTAGCCATTTTATAGAAGTTTGTGTTTGCTTAGCTTATCAGTTGATGTTGAGCACAGGTTATTTTGTGCTTATACTATTGATATGGTCTGTTTCTATGGAATTTTTGTTAAAATTTTTGATAAAATTGTATGTTTTCATCTTTTTTGTTGGTTCGCAAATTTTTTTTTTCTAGTATATGACTTTACTTTTTGAGGGCAAAATGAAAAAATGTGTCAAATTGTATCCAGACCATTGGCCGAATTCACTGTTTTAGAGAACTTTCCTACATAAATATTCGTTTTTTGGAAAGAAATTGACGAAAAATGACTTTTTGACTTGATCCCTCAGGGCAAAAAACCTCTGGAGGGCAGCTGGATGCCCCAGGCATGGGGCCAGTTCGCAACTTTTTGTATTCTTATGTAAAATACCCATTTTGGACACGATTTTTTCATTTTGAGGGCCTTAAATAAGTAAGCATAATTTCAGAAACATGCTTGGTTTCTGACATATTAGGATAACTCGGACTACTGCCATTTTGAGACGGCAATCATCAGACTTTGGGTAATATCTCCGTAACCAAGCATATTTTTGAAATTCTGCTTTCAGATTTGAATTCCTGAGGACATTTTGTCTACCGTGGTTAGTCGGCTGTGGCTGGATTACTCGGCGAGTATACATCTTCTGCCTGTGATCCACAAATAACCTCCCCACCCATACTTTTTGCAGCAAAGAAGCGAGTAGATTGATCAGATGCCATTTGTATGTCATGCTATTTTGGAATGCAATAGATTTGCATGAGAATGTGTCACTCTCTCTGCTCTGTCAATCAATAGATTGCCTCCTCCCCTCCTCAACCATCTCTCTCCCATCCTACACCCCTCTTCCAACAAGCTGCAGGTCCTGTGATCAGTGGGCCAGTTGGATGGGCATGCCTTTCGGTTGGTTTCGCCAATGGTTAGGGTGGATCTAAGGCACCATGTCAATAACCACAGAGAGTTTCTTTCTTGCTAAATGCGCTACCCACCTTCTCCCACATCCACGTCAGCTTTTTGCAGCTTGCTTTTCTTTTTCAGAACCTGTTCTATCTTTTTAGATATTCTTTTTAGTGTTTTGGGGCTGCTTGAGAGTGTGAATATGGGGATTATTTGTGGCATATTGTTCCAGAAACATTGAGGCCGACGTTTATAAAGTTCACGGAGGGCCTTCTCGATCAAAAAACCCGAGCTTTTCCTCATCGTACAATTTTCTTTTCTCAGAACGAAAGGTCGAAAACTGAACCCTTGGCTTCTTTGGCTGAGAGCTTCGTAAAAAGTCCGAAGGGAGGCAAACACCGGTTTCGACCAACTAGCATCTTTTGTGTTTTTATAATATAATACTACCACTATACTATTTTTTATTTTTACCATTTTTATAATATTTGTCATGCCGTAGGCATGAGATATAGACGAATTTTCCAATTTATCCCGTAATTCAACCATATTCAGGCTCAACGATAACAATAAAACAGTAACAACGAGCAATAACAACTATTCCGACGCATTTTCTTTCTCTGTAATATCATCTTCCTCGATTTCGTGCACGCATTGTCTCCTTCTACCTACCATAGTGCATCTTGAATTTACCGAGTAATGCCGGTGGCCGAGTAAAGATTTATCCGACGGGAAGGCAGTGTCAATAAGGAGTAAGTGCAAAACTGGAATATAAAAAGATACACCTTATACTCAAACGGATTAGTGGCCTCAAAATTAACTGCTTTGCCACAAAGAAGTTGTTTTGGTGATTGCTCGCATCTTCAAAATCCGAATCGCTCATATACATCATGGAAGCTAAAATGAAAAAATTAACTATACCATTGGGTGTAAATGGGATAGTTGCCGAACGACAAAAAGCGAAAAATCGATAGCTGTCGCTCGACAAACACAGAAAAAGTGCTGGTTATCGCACGATAAAATACAATCGAATCCCAAATTAACGTAACTTCAATGGACAGTAAAAAAGCTTACGTCAATGTGTGGTAACTTAATTATAAAGTTTCGTTAATGTGAGTGTCATTTAATCTTCCCATGCTCACTTTACGTTAGGTAAAGGTTTTCATCAAAACAACATCTTTTGTTGAAACAAATTGAAGAAAAACAATAATGATGCAGTGTTGAGTGTAAATAGTCGTGCTTGCAAGAACCATTTTGCTTCATAGAACCACCGCAGAATCACCCCTTCCAGATCTTCGTGCTTCACCGCATACAGTCGGGTTCGTATTGCTTCTCCTCCATCATAAGTGGCGTTGAGAATTGCTTGCTTGTGTCAGAATTCCTTGAAAAGTCGCAATTGTGAGGCCGAATTGCTGGCTGAGATCCCTCAAATTCTTGGTAGGTGAAGCATCAACAATTTCTTTCTTTACGTCCTGTGAGATATAGCACGTCACTTTCTCGGAGCTATCATCTATAAATTAAAAATAAAGCAGCAGCTAGCACAGAAAAATGAGAAAGAATGACTGTTTTCAAACCTGCAAAACATTCGGAATCAATAAATTGTTTAAAAAATTGAAAATTTTATTAAATTTTCGTGTCGAGAAAATTTTTCGTTCTAAATATGTTAATGAGAGGGTCTTTTAAAGCACAGGATCGGCCTCATAGTTACGTTAATGAGGGGTTTAAGTTAATGCGAAGAGTGCATTACAAGGATTTATTTACAACCCCAAACAAATTAAAAAAGGTTTATGTTAATTGGGGGTTTACGTTAATGTGAAGTTACGTTAATCCAGGATTTGACTGTATCGCAAATATTTGATATTTGTTTACTAACAACTATCATCCAACAACTAGCACTTTCTCGTGATTTCTCACGCAACAACTAGCACTTTTTCGCTATTGGTCGCGCGACAACTTAGCACTCAGTGTGCTAGTTGTTTAGTTGCCCAATTTGCGCAGACGGGCTTGGGTAAGCCCCTTTAATTTAAAAAAGGCGCGGAAATACAGTAAAAAGGGTGGGAATTCAATTTTATCCACTAAAAACCTTGCTTCTTTTATACTTTGTAGGTTCTACCTTGAAATTCTACCTATCTATTCTCTTTATCACCTCTCTTTTCAAGGAAAAGAGGTACAGTAGCCGCCAAACAATCGATTAATCTCCACCTTTTCAAAGCAAAAGGCAACAAAAAATAGCACCTCTTCCTGCTAGACACTAATGAGCTAGCAGACCTAATTAGATTTTTGTTTGTTCTTTGCTTTTTGTGAACTGGATTTGAAGGTGTTCACAATTCCCACAAATATATACCAAGGGAATTTTTTTTGGAAAATGAAAAAAGGTTAAACTTTTTACGCTTCTTTCAATTTGATTTTTTGGCGGAAATACAATAAAGGGGACTAAAATTCATTTGCATTCCTTTAGAAAGGTCAAAAACAGATGACTTTATTTATTTTGTTTCAGAGTTTATACTTTAGTCCCTTTCCCCTCACTAGTTTTAATTGATTTTTATGAAAATTCGTGATTAATAAGGAGAAAGCAAGGAATTAGTTGGACATTTTTTCTTTTTTGTAGCTATGATTATATATTATCAAAAGGAAGTGTACGAGTTTGGCGGAGGCATGCAAAATCTGGCTCAATTTGTCCACTGTTTTTCTAATCTTTTGTAAATTGGCTAGTTGGCTTTCCAACCTGACTAGCAAGGTAACCTGCTTATGCCAATTTTATTTAATACCATCTTGTAAAGCCTAATCGATTTATATGCTAGACGTGAACATTTTTGCTTACAGAGTCGTACAGAGTCGAATTGTAAACTCTTCGACATTCCGCGATAAAATAGCTATTTTTGAGGAACTCAATAGGCTGTATATGAGTTTTTTGATTTAAAAGTGGCAAATCTGATATTTATGATGTGCATACAGTATATTCTCTATTAATTAGCGCACCCGAAACTCGGAATTTTCTTTAATCTGGGAATTCCAAAATTTTATTTACCCCAGTTTCGAAATATGAGTTTTTGGACCCGACAAAATCGCACAAATCCTGTATTGAGATCCTTACATCCCTTTGCAACAATAAAATTTTGGATGGGCCGCGAATTATTGAATTTGAATGAACACTTTTCATCGCCATAAAAAATTTTTATCTGAGCATCAGCATAGTTAGAACTATTGGAAGTTTGCTTTACTGCTGTTCTTTGCAATTCCAACAGCTAATTTAGCTTATTTTTGCAAGCCTACTTATCTGGCAATACAAATCCCTAAATTAGTGTGGAAGAACAAAAAATAACTCCGTTTCTTCCTCGCCAATCTCTATCCCCTAATGCCTCCAAAAATATCCTCTCGAATATACAGTCGAAGCCCTTATCAAGGCAAACCCAAAAAGTTCTTTCCTCATTCGAGTCCGACAAATTTTTGATTTTAGATTTTGGTAAGATAATAGTTATTCGATACTGAAAAAAGAAAATTTATTCCATATAAAAAATCAAAAAAATATAGTTTTGTAGCACAATTCCTCTTCTTTCTGCTAGTATATAATGCTTATGTGAATTACGTCAGAATAGTTAAAATTTGACTCCAAACACTTGTGAGGTCATTTTGAGAAGTAGACAAGCATTTTCATCACTGTTACTGCTCAAGAGTCTGATTGAGTGTTGAGTGCTGTAACAACAGGTTAGCACTATGTTGCAGCACAGATCAATAGCTACAAAATTCACCTTAGAGGATAATTTTTGAATTTAACTTTATTCAATTTTATCATGTGAAACAATATGATAAAAGCACTCCTAGAACCAAAATTTTCTGCTCTTTCACTAGGCTTTATCAGTTTTTCTCTAGAACTCCCTCAAGCAGGCTTTGGCCGAGATTTTGATTTTAACCCGGTTTTCAAATTTTTAACCACCCCAGTTTTCTCCAAAAATATATGGCAGAAAGGAAGTATTAGCTGCAGAATTATATGTCATTGGAAAGTCCAGAAAAAGCGCTTTCGAATGAGTATATAGTTGCCCGAAGCCGTATAGAAGGAGGCTATGATCTACCGTAAAACAAAAAATCTTTAGTTTTTCCGCGCCATATATTTTAAAAATAGTCTTTGTGCCCTCTCTACGGCGCATTTGAGGAAACAAAGTATGAATTCAGAAACGCCATGAAATTCTGAACCAATGAGCTAGTCTCACAATTCGTCCTTCTCGCGCTAATAAAGGGCATTGGCACTAAAATGCCAGATTCCCGGCTAATTGCAAAAGATTTGAAAAGCTAGGACAAAAAGTCATCGGACCCAGGCGAGGAGCCAACCTTTTGTACCTACCGTAATTATTGGTTCGACTGAGGCCATTCCGCCACACTAATGATGTGGCGACATAGCTTTCCGTCGACTAAACTATACGCAAATTACTAGTCAACAAACTGCTAAGTTTGTCTAGTCTCTGGAAGGCTTAGAGAAAGAGTATTCTTCGGTCATGCAATACTCTTCGAACAACCCCAATATTTTTCTTTAAGCTTTTCGAGCCACGACAAACTTAGCGGCCTGTTGTCTAAAAATTTATATATAACACGTCTTAGTTGCTCGAAGTGGTGTCATTTGTTGTGTGCGGTCGGAGTTTATGTTGCCCTTTGGCTTTGCTTTGTTTCGAGACATTTCTTAGGCCGCTATAATCTTTTTTGCAACCCGTCAAAAGATTTTGAAAGTTCCTAATGCTAAATCCAAGTTTCGAAATTCTGATTTTGATTATGTCAACAATCGTCAAGAGCCATGCTAAATTTCCTCCAAGCATCGGATTTGAGACTATAAACTTTAGCGTTAAGCTACCATATACTTCGATATCAGTTACCAAGTAAATAAGTGGAAACCTTTTCGATAGACATCATAAATTTGCCCGGTCACATACTCACTCGGGAAAAAGGCCTTTGGTTGATGTGTTCGTTAATTTGTTTGCGGCAACAGCAGCACCAACAGATTACACTCCTACCTTTACGTGGAAATGGATAGAGGGGCAGGAAAGAGGGTAGTAGTGGTCCAGCCCCTCCTCTCTATCAGCCAGCCAGTTAGTGGGTGTGTGATTGAGCAGGCAGGTGCACCAATAGCAACAAAGCGTTGAAGAAAGGTGCTCCCGCTGCTGCTGCCAGCAAATTCACTCTTGGTTAGGCAACTCAAAGGGTTTGCCCACCAAACAAATTGTTTGGTTTCTGTTGCCACTGATTTGTGACAACAGTGTTGTCGTGATATTTAGGTTAGGTCGATTTGCATCTTTTACCAATGATCTGTGTCCGTTGCCAGCGACGGCATTTAATTACCCAAATATGAACGCACTCGAGACAATTTCTCTTTCCTATCTACGGCTTTTCTCCTACGTGTCATTTGAATTTTTTTGAATCAACGCGTCAGACAAGAGCAGTAGACCGAAGAGAAACTGTCCAAATTTAAGCATATCTCATTGCTGTCAATGGGTATGCTCCTTTGACGACAGCCACCTCAATTTCGCCCATTTCCCAAATTTATATGTAGATCTATGGCAGTTTTTTTTTCGAAAACTTTTACTATCACCATTTCCGCTAAGAATTGTTTATTCTGATATCCTCTAGTGCGCAAAATTTCCTCGAGAATCCGAATCCGAACGAAAAGTGGCTCGGAAAATAAAAAATACTAGCGAAAATGGGTATTTTTACATAAAAAAAATGTTTTTGAATAAACCACCACGAAGTGTGCTATATCCCCAGGGTTGCCATATGTGTTGATTTCTCAGAAATGTGCTGATTTTCTAATCAGCTGTCTTTCGTTTTTAATTTTTGAGTATTTTGTACTAATTCTACTATTTTTATTAAAATTTTCAGCTAATTCAGCCGCAATTCCTTCTCTTCATAGAAAGCACAAGTACAAGCTGGAGTAAGTCGAGGAGTTCGTTGGGATCAATTAAGGAAAAGACGATTACCATGCCTAAGGCATTTTGTGCCGCCAAGAAATTAGCCTTACTACAACTGGGATGTCTGCCACCTACTGTCATCAGAAGACTCCTATGTCTGGACCAGCGCTACAACCATGCAATTTTCATTTGCCGTGTTCTTCCTACCATCAATTTTCAACTTCTAAGATCCTTCTCGAATTTCTTGCGGAGTCGGACTGCTTCAAAAGCGATTGAAGGAAGAGTTATAGCAGCTGAGGGTGCCTGGGCGTTTCATATTGCCAACCATAACCGATCCTACCCTTCTGCGAATTGTGTTTCATCCGACGGTCTCTTCCGAACAACTTGGTGGCAAAAATGTTTTGTTCAGCCAGGACAATGACCGCAAAAATACTGGAGTTGAACCTCTCTAATCGTCTCCTCGATAATCCACGACCCAAATGCCGGCCCTGATGGCGCATAAGTAAATTACAATAAAATTCAGCTTCATAATCCGCGAACCTCGATAATCCGCGACCCGAGGTCGGTCCCAAATACAAAATACAATTTTGCTAATCCGCGTTTTATGTTTTTTCTTTTTAAAATAATATTTTTAAAGTAATATTAAAGTAAATGTGTTGATTTTTTCATTGCTATCCATTTTTGAAACTATAATTATCTGGAACAAAACAGGGAGTCATGGATAGCGACGAAGAAGTAGTGGAAATCGAACCCGAGAAGCCTGCAGTAACATCCGCTGAAACGTACAAAGCCTTTGAAATTGCACGTCAGTATGTGGAAAGAGCCTTCACTAATCAGCCTACTTTCCCTTTTCGACAAATCTTCGATGTTTTGGCTTATGATCGAATGAAAATAAAAAAATGCACATTACTGATTTTTTTCGACCTTGCGTGATTGTTTGAGTTGTTTTTCGTTGATATTTCAATAAAGTGTTTGCTATTCCTTCGACTTTTGCTGTACAGTCGAATACCAGATTAACGTAACTTCAGGGACCGTCAAAAGGTTAAGTAAATGTGGAGTTACGCTAATGCGAGTGTCGTTCATTCTTCACGCTAATCAGAGGTTTTCACCAAAACATATTATTTTATACCAAAAAGTAACATAACATTCTCAGCTACATTTTGGCACAAAATATGCCCATGTCCTGCCAACAAAAAATATGTCAAAAACACAGTGTCACAAACACGTTTTTTTAATTTCAGGGGCGGCAATTAGAGAATTTACGACGCTACTGGTTTATACCCCCAATCAAGACTTTTTTAAAGTGTTCAAAAACCATTTTTAAGCAATGAATTCGTAGTAAAGAGGCTAAATA
>JAKMXJ010049469.1:0-10142 GCA_029339935.1 Anguina tritici
CCAATACAGCCCTTATTCCCATTTAAAATATTTATTTAGCCTCTTTACCACAAAATTAGTGCTTAAAAATGGCTGTCGGACACTTAAAAAAACTTGATTTTGGGGGGGGGGTATAAACCACTAGGGTCCGAAACTGTGTGCTATTAATGTTCGACCTCGGGAAAACTACAGATAAAACTGCACAGCTAATTGGTGAAGCTTATGGCAAATGAGACAGTGAACCGATTCAAAAGTGAGTTCACATATCATTAAAGCCGTTTTTATTAGAGCCGTTCATGTTAAGCTTCTGAGATTTGATCGACAATTCTCGAAACGGCCGTCCATCATATTTAACAAAGATCCCTTGAAAACGTTGATGGAATCAGAGCCGCGTCTAACGGTAAATCAGCTGGCTGAAAGGATGAACTTTGCAGACCATAGTGTACAAACATCACCTGCGACGAGGATGAATTAGATCCTGATTTGGGAGCGCTTTTAGACTCTAAGTCAGCAAATTTCTTCAGGCGTGGTATAGAGAAATTACCAGAAAAATGGGAAAAAAATGATCGATATGGAAGGAGACTATTTTGTTGAATGAATGTATTGGAGTTGGATAAATTTTTTGAAAAGATGAAAGGTCAATGTCCACGCTACAAAATAAAAGAAAGATAGGCCGAAAATCATGACAACGGAAAAAGATATTACCGTTTCAAATTTTGCAAATCTTTCCGAATGACCTAGTATTATATAAATATTTCGTAATCTCCATATTGTCTGTAGTTATACCATGCTTATACATCTATCCTTAGGGGTGAGTAGGGTCAATAAGTATAAAGAAATTTTTTTCTATTTTGCAAAAAAGGCCAAATTTACCTGTCTTTTGTAGACATCTTCACAAACTTTAGCTGATGCTGTTGGTGGTTTTGGACAACCCTGTGTTGCATCGCCTCTGTCTGCCCATTCAACCCCACAATTTGTTGGTAGAAGCGAGTGCCTGCCTCATCTGCCTCAGTCAGCATTTGCCTCAAGAGGTTGTTGGAAGATTCAAACTCCTCTTCGTTGTCCATTTCATCTTCGAAATCAGGTTCAGTGTCCAGCTCGTCTTGTTCGTAGCTCACATACTTGGGCACAAACACATCGTTGTGGTCATGTTGAGCAGTGCTACTTGGTGCAGCTGCACTTAACAACACCGACTTCTGCTCTTCCCAAAAGTCGTTGTCCATCCTGAATATTATGGCGGAAAGGGGGGCAGTGGTAGGCCAGCTGTTCTAAGGCAGTTTGCACACAAAAGCTACTTTTATTTGAGTTTGCAGGTAGTTTTGTACTTGAGTGATATAGAGGAGTAGTAATTACAATGGAAAACTAGTATCTTGATTAAATTTCCTGAAAGTGAGACAAATTAGGTATAGTAGATTCTCGATATAAGGTATATCTCGGGACCCACAAAGACAGGAGTACATTGGGCGCGCAGGAGGTTAAGGGGTAAGAGATGTACACAGAAGCCCAGCCTGCAGACCAATCACTGGAGATATAGCTTGTATTTAATATAGTAATGTGCATACAGGGCATTTTAATGCAGTAAGCCCCTTCAAAAGAAAATATATTTATATACCATTTTTGATAAAGCACAAAAAGGTCAAGAGATAAGCTTGATAAAAAAAACATTTGATTTGTCTTAGACCCCCAAGGCAAAAGTTGAAATCTTTGGATTGAGCTTCCGCCACATAAAAGCATGTTTTCTGTGCGTTATAGTGGCTAAAACATATAAAAGTCGCAAAAAAAAACAAAAACCGGCCAGGGAGGGAGAAGCAAGTGGACTTTAGCGCCGACAAAAGTGCACTTTATATAGAGAGTAGGCTATATGGAGTGTTTTTGGTTTTGAAATTATTTTATATTGACGCGAAACTACAATAAAAGAGCATAACTTTTGATATATTCAATATTTTTGTAATATGTGAGTTGTATCTTGTAGAGAAGGGGCAGGGTCATCTTTTGACCCGTTATTTGCCAGGATTTCGTAAGAATTTATCGCCGAAAAATCCCAAAGATTATAATTTAAGCTTTTGATGGGTAATAATTCTCAAATTGTTATAACTTTTTAGTCTACTATGACTTCGCCTTTATCTAACACGCACCAGATAGCCGAGATTAAGTGCTTTAAAAATGTAGTTTTTTGCCTTTTTATTCCACATATGCTTAATTTTATAACCATTTCAAAAATATTCTATTTTAGGTTCTTTATGCTACAATAATTAACTTAATATTTTATTTTATCAATGATGGTACTGCAATTTTAGGCTTTAATTTTGTATTTTTAGTTATGCCATCAATTATCTTCAGTTACTGGGTTTATATTTCTTGTTGTATACTCATTTTCACATTCCTATGCTCTTAACTCTTTTATTTTTTTGCTTCAATGGCAAACAAATTTAACGAAGGCGATCTTTCCAACTCTGAAGTCGAAAATGAGGAAGAAGGTGCCTATCTAATTTACGACAATTCTCTTGCTACTTATTCGCTGTCGAAAAGATCGTTTTCGTTAAATTTTTTTGCCATTGAAACTGAAATATAAAAGAGGCAAGAGCATAGAAATGTGAAAATAAGTACACAAAAAATATAAAGCAGTAACTGAACATAACTAATGGCATAACTATAATACAAAATTGAAGCTATTGATATTTCGAAGCAATGACCCTGCAACTTTTGATCATATTTCAGAAACCAAGCACCTTGTCGAAATTTTGATTTCATATTCGGATTGCTGAAGACATTTTGCTTACAGGGGCTCTCAGAATAAAAAATTGCTGGCAAAAGTGGTCATTGTTATACCAAAATACAAATTTTTGGAAAAAAACCACTAGGAACTGTTTTTTTAACCAAATTAGTCGTAGAAAAATTGTGACCTCTTTTTGAGAGAGTTAAAAATGAAAACAACACTGGAGTACAAAAACATGTTTTTGTACTTTTAAAATCCATAAGAGAAGAAAAAATGCATAATTTTGTAGGGGGTTTTGGAGCATGTCTCCGATACTTAGCCTTTTAGCAAACCGTCTCTTAATCTTGCAAATCCAATTTGTTTTTTTGTTTGTTCTATGGTTGCAAAAGACTGTTGATGCATGAGCCTTAAACCACCCTGTTACAAACAAAAGAGTATGACCTATTTGGCCAATAAATGCGAGGCAGAAAAATGTCTTTTTTTATCAGAAATTTGGATCTGTATCTGATGATGTGCAAATAGAAGAAGAACCAAAAAGATGCCTCTCAAAAATGGCAAAGACAAGAAAACATTTTTGCGAAAGCATGGAAAGAAAACAAAAAAGTAGAAAAAAGCACGTGATAGGGGGGGGGGCAGGGTACAAAAACACCCACATAGCAGATGGTAGACTTTTTGCAAGAAATCGATTTTGAGTGCGTTTCACTGAAAAATTTGTGAACTTCTCCGGCGCGGAAGACATCTATTTTCTGGTCAACGTTCTAAGGAATCAACTGCATTGCGTTTTTTATTTTTAATTTATGCTTGAGGGATTGTTATTGTTGATGCATTTTAGAAATATAAAAAAAACTTCAGAAAATGTAAAAATCAACCGGGGGACCAAGGAAGAAACCCCTAGTGGTGGAATAGGGCCAAAATGACGGTGGTTTTGTAGTAAATTTCAGAATCTGAAAAGGCTGAAAATACACAAGTCTTGCCAATTTCCCTTGGAGAAAGACCAATGCAAAAATTGTCGGAAAAGATAGCACCTTTTACTTACATTTAACTAACTCAAAAAATATTAACAGAATGTCCTTTGAGCCACTTGAAAATTGGATATTGAAGACTTATAGCAGAATGTCAATAATTATGCTCTGTAGAGTCTAACAAAGATTAAAATTTGAAAAGAACAAGAGGTGAAAGTAAGAAAGAACAACCACATTCTCAAGATTTTTTCGGCCATGCATGCCAACAGCAGAATTAAGGCGTAAATGAGGAATGAGACTTTTGGTCTTGCGTGGGATTTAACCTTTAACAAGTTATTTTCTATTTTTAAAGGCAACATAGTAGACTTCATTGCATATTCGGATTCCTCTTCAAAAGTTAGCCTAAAAAGATCTCAGCTGGCAGTACAGGAGTGTTGACTTTTCGCTCGCGAAGCGATCCAAACAGAATCTTTATATTTTGAGTTGTCGTAAAAGTCTTCTTTTTGAAGAAATGCCTGTGCAGTGCACCGAAACTACTGCAAAATTAAAAATTCTAGATTGTCTAAAGCAAGAAGGAAGAAAACATAAATACGGTGGAACCCCTCTATAACGCCACCTCTAGGGATCGGCTGGCTACAAGGTGACGGTATAGAGCGGGTGGCGTTATGTAGAACTGGCTATAGAAGGCTTCCATGGTAGTTAAAAAAAACAAGTAATAAGGAAAAGAGTAATGAGTCATATATGCATGTATAAATATTTATTTATTTGTTGTTAGTACCACAGATAGCCACTATTCCAAAAAGAATATGTCGCAAGAGCTGCTGCTTTAAATAAATAGCAGTGAACAGCAAAAATACAACTGGCTTAGAAATTATGCTGAAAGGACACTTTAAAAAAATAATGCTGGTATAAGGGAATTATCAGACCCTTTCTTAAACCCAAGACAGGCTCTGAATGGCCGGAAAGTAATCAAGAAACGTGAAAAACATGAAATTAAGACGTGAAAAGCCATTTTAAGCCACTGAAAAGACTAATTTTGTCTTGGAACACCAAGATAAACTAAGACTTGAGTCCAAAATACTGATACTGTTAAGTCTTGATTTAAGGAGATCCCCTCAAGTTAGACCCGCACCTGACTGATTCCCACACTTTTTTACCCCACCTTTTGAAGTCTTTTGTCCATTCTGATATTGATGTCTCTAAGGCGAAAAATTATAAGGATTCCAAATAGGCAATTTCTTTCCGTGAGTTGCATCAGTTTACCGTAAAGCCCGTGTCTCTCGATAATCTGGCACCCTTTTCCGAAAAGTGGTGACAGATTATAATTGACTGTAAGCACTTTTGGAAACCATCTGGCCATATCTAAAGCCAACCATCAATAAGCGCAAGAGAGACCAGCTCGTGGTCGGTGAAAAAGAAGGAGATCAAGAAATAAGTCACATCTACGTCATTGCGCTCTCCCGCAAATGGGAGAGCAATTGGGGGAACAAGAGAATTGACCGCTCACCCACCACAAATCAACAAATGAATACCAATGGATTAATGAATGATTACAAATGTGCATAGATGATGCAACACAGATGCCAAACACGGCCTATTTCGAAAGGCCTACTATATGCCGCAATACAGTTGAGTCTCCCAATAAGATAGCCGCCAGAACCCACCAAAATCTTATCTTATTTAGAGACTGACTTTGCCTCAAATTTCCTATGAACCATCGAAAAAATTTTCGCGAGTGTTTTCTAATTGAAATACTCAACTGCGCACACAAACAAATTGCATCATTATCGAGCTACATTCATCCCTCCATATTTTTACTTTGCAACAAGCTTGTATTTTACTCATGGGTGATGCCCTGATCTATATTTTGCTCTGTTTTTGTAGGCAGCATATGGCTCGCTTTGTGAACTTATTCGATGCTAAGCTAAGGATGAATTGAGAGGAACGAAGGTGTACAAAACTAGAAAGGGTCTTCTTTCTGCAATTAGCGATAATCACTACAAAAGATTTCGTTTTGACAAAACTGCCATTCTGCTTATTTATACCAGGTTTGATATTTATCTTTTTGTAAGTTCTTTTAGTAAATTTGTGATTTGGTCCGAGAAGTTGTTCAGCATCAAAGCAAGCAATGGTGGAGCACCTTCGGTGGAAACAAGTTTTGGCTACTCTTCTTTATGTGGCTTCCAACACATTTCAACTGCACCTTGGAGATCTTCTAGGAATAAGTCCATAGAGGCTTCCAAATTGCGTCAAGACATCTTTGGCCTCTCATGACGGACCATTTCCACTGAATAGGTGCCCACTTCATATCCTAGGAAAAAATTGAGGTCGGACGTTAGAACCCCTCTGGGTGGGAACATTTATCTTTAGGTCTAATTTTGAGTTCTAGGGCTATAATGTATCGACGAATCGATTGGAATCATTTGCAGGACTGTTTTATTTGTCAAAAATCGATTAAACCAACCCAAGACTATGTCTAAAGCCCTAGGAGATTTTAGACCCGTAAAAAATTTTTGGTCAAGGGTAGCTGGGACGTGGTTTTTCTCGGGCTTTGCCTAACCTCGAGGCATTTCTGAGCTGCCCAATGGGTTTTTCGTCAAAACACTGGTAACCCTTTAGTAAAACCCCGTAAAAATATTTTCCCGAGCGAAATATCCGCGGATAGATATTTATAGATAACAATCTGTAGTGACAATATTGGCGATAATAAGTGGCACCTGCGGATATTAGAATACAATGCAAAATATTGATAAGTATGGATGATTCTCCAGGAATATTTGCACTCGCCGATAGTTGGCAAGTATCCGTGGCCCTATAATTACCAGGGTTGGTTGCGAAAACGGTATGCGATTAGTTCTAAGTCTTGGTGACCACCCATTTTTAAAGTCATTTCCAGAGTTCTTCTTTGAAGGCTCAGTTCATGCCATTTTACTTAAAAAATAACACCCAAGCATCATACTTTCATTCTAACGTGGGACCATTTTTGTATTAAAGTCAAAATACTCAAATACAACAAATACATCAGAAGAAAACAACAAATTTCAACAATTAATCATCTTGTATCAACACTTCTTCCATTTCTTATGATATACGTATCAAGACGGAAACGGAACTTTAACATTACTCGATCTATCATATCCTGCGAAATTGGGCCCACTGGCCCAATGCCTAAATTGGTAACAATGTTTAAATAGTTTGATAATTAAAACCGAATTCGTCTCCCCTTTTTCTTTTCGGTTTACGCTGCCAGTTTCTCCAAATTTTTTCTTTCGGCCCAAAGCCAATTTTCTATCCGGCAAATTGGCGTTTCTTCCGAGTTCTTGGCACACCCAGCAAAAGAAGGCATTTTGTAGAAATCATTTTGTGTCATCCACGAAACCAAATGCACTTTCTCGAGGTTCCAATAAGGGCATAGCTTAAATAACATAAATTTTTCCTTTCTAACAAAAATGGTTATGGTTCCACAAACGTTCGAAATCTTCATGAATAGGAAGAAAGCAAATCCTTTGAAACGCAGCTCCAATAAAATTTTGGAAAAAATTGAGAACACACAAAATAACATTAAAATGAACTGGCAAATAAACTGCATTTGTTTTAATCTCGACTCGTTTGTCAAGCATTCCCCTCACCAAAATTAATTTTTCAATGAGCAATAACATCAAATTAGTGCTACTAATTACTGATAAAAAGGACTCGTAATAAAGCACATCGCTTTTAAACATATCATTTTTAAGAAAGGAGTGGTCGAACAACAACGAATATGTATTCGAGCAATGAATTCTGAATCGGAAAAAAATTTAGAAATATTTTCACAAAAAGCAAAGTTTGTGTAAAAAGGCTTGACTTTTGAAAAGAGGGGAGAGAAAAAATGTGCTATTGAATTTTTTCGTGATTTTGAGGCATGAAAATTAAATTTATGAATAAATGGGACGTCATAATTTGGTGTTTGTGGGAAGAGTATCAATGATACCACAAACTTCCTACGGCTGTATCAGCCTCGCTTTTTCTGAACTCAAATAATAGCAGAGTTGAGCTTTTAGCCGACCGAAAAAAGGAGATACATATTGGGTTTTTTTAACAATTGGTATTCCAAAATTGATAAAATGCCAAATTGGCACAAAAAGCATTTTGATTTCTTATCGACTGCAAGAAAAAATATTTAGACCCCTGTGAGGGCCATTTAAAAATAATTAGTACTATTGCAATTATTAGCAGCCTCCATCTTCTAAATTTTCCCACCCCTTATTTGTGCCGAAATTATGGGTGGAAATGAGAAGAGCCGAAATCAGTTTTGCCGAAATATCCTCTAAGTAGGCGCTTTCTGTTCGGTCCCTCATAAAGACTACAAAGGCAAATGTGCCAACATAGATTTGAAGCCATCCGCCTGGACGACTGCAATAGAATTACATTGACCAAATTTGTAAAATTGTTCCTCTCGCTAGTGATGAACCGTGGCCGGGCTTCTTAAACTGTATTACATGGCACTCCACTGATTTGCTCACCTTCAGAACGCTGTTCTTTGACTTCACCACAGAGAGCAGAGATGTCGGAGAGTCGGATACAGATAAAATTCTGTTTTCCTCAATTGATAAAAAATCAAAATGCTTTTGTGAGAGTTGTGCCTTTATGCCAGCCTTGAACTTTTCCAGTTATTCATGGCTTGAGTCTGCCGTTATTCGAGTTTAGAAAAATAGAGGTTTGGGCAGCCACTTAATACCTACGTATTTCCACGACATTTTGTCCAGAATTCGGACGGGTTTACCGAAGTTTTCGATATATCGGTCATGAAGGTCTCTATTTTTTGGTACTTATTTAGTTCGGCCTGCCCGTAACTAATAAATCAAAGAACTGATAAATTAATTATCTCATAAAACAGACATTTGCGCAACTAAGGCTTTCATCCTTAGTGATTTCACCAAAAATACATTCGGTCTCGTGCGAAATTGGTCGTGCCTTTGTGAAAACCACGCTCCTACTCAGACTTGTTCCTCAACTTTTTTTCACAATTTCTTGTTTCAACCAAAACCAAGGTTGTTCAGATTGAACGGTTGGTATACAGATGTCCAACTTACAGGTTGATATTTTTGTCCTTTTTCAGAATTTGGATTTCAAAAATGAGTAATCCAGCTCTCAATATTTTTCGCCCATCTGGGTAAAAATTTTTTCGGAGAACAATGATTGAAGAACACTGATTTAAGGACACTCTTTTTCAAAAAAGGTGTCGCTAAATCGAGACCCATAGTCACTTTCGGCAAAAGTGTCGATTCTCACAAATTGCATATTCAGAATCCTTAAAATTTTTTGGGATAGACCGACCCAATAGAATTAGCAAAAAGACTCCAAAGCTGGGTAAAAAGTGTGGGTCTAACTTGAGGGGTGTCGTCAAATCAAGACTTGACTGTACAGTCAAACCTCGATTATCCCACACCTATGGGTGTCCTCTAGGGGTGTCGTTAAGTCGAGCTTTGACTCTATTCAGTTATTTTACCAAAAAAACAAAAATGTAGCAGATCCATTCAAAAAAAGTTTAAGAAAAGTTCAAATGTAAACCTGTAATTTTTCTCTCCAAGTAGGTAGTATTGTTTACAAAAAAGAGAATAAAAAACTATGTGTTCAAGAATAAGACTTGCTCACTTTGCAGCCGAAATTCCCGAGTGTTCCTAGTCTCCCAGCACTTTCAAGTGGCCCACTTTGAAGACGCCAAACTTACTGCTACTACTACTTCCCCCACTTAACCAAAGCAACAAAAACACCGTTGAAGCAAGCAGGTCTGTTCCAACCCAGTTCAGGTTTCAAAAAGTTCCAAACCTGTAAATCTTTTTAGCACTTACAAAGGTTATTTTGAGTAGTGCACTTTTGGTTCAAATAATTTGGTTCAAAAAGACTATTTTTGTATTTGGAAATGTAGTGGAAGAAGGACATCTACAAGAACACGGACACTGGAGTAGCTTTGGGAGATGGGGAGGGGGGGGTGGAGGTGGTACACTGGAACAACGCCGAATACTGTTTTGTTAAAACAGTGGGCATCCAACTTTTGGTTATATTTCAAATAAAACATCACTTTGAAATTCTGCTTTCGGATTTCTGAAGATATTTGGCTACTGAGAGACCTCATAATTAGAAAATTCCTCTAAAAATGGGTACTTAAATTTGAAAATGAAAAAATTGGCGAAAAAAGACACTACGGACTGTCCTTTAACCAAGAAAAGGAGAAATCCTTTAAGTTCTCTCGGAAGTTAAACCTTTAAGGTTAAGCCTTAAAGAGGAGAAAGCTGTACCCCCACAGACAAGGGGTTTGAATAGTGTTATGCACAGATCGGGATTCCAACCCAGGACTACTTCTGTCCGGTGTACGGTCAGTTCGCGATGGTCAATTCGCGATACTTTTCGATGTGTGCGGAAATATTTTAAGATGCATACGACAAAGAGGAACAATCAGAGGAAGCAGTTCAGAGAAGCAAAGCATATATCTATGTTCCAAGAAT
>JAKMXJ010049550.1:0-12412 GCA_029339935.1 Anguina tritici
TTTAAATGTTTTTGGACGAGGGCCCATTTTTGGAGTATTTTTATTGGAAAATATTTAAAATTTTTATTTTTTATCAAAAAATTTTATTCCGATGAGTGAAAACGGCAGGGGTAGCAAAACAGAAAGTTGGTATACCAGCCCTCTGAAGGTTAGGCATATTTTCGATATCACTGCACTTCAAAAATTGCGTTTTTGAAAGGAACGATCTTGTAAGCTTATCTTTAACCCTTATCATTTTTGGACTCAGCATTAAATTCTGCAGTGACCTTTGGCTTGTTTCATGGCTGTTTTCTTTACATAAAATTTTTAGGCCGGAATGATATAGATTATGGCCTGAAATCGACTTTTAATAACGTTTACCACTATTTTATCACATAATATGTGCTTAAAATAATTTTTTAGGTGGCGATCGACCATCTTTTAAGAAAAATCATAGCAGAGAAAAGTTAAGCCTAAGCCTAAGTATAAAGACTTAGCCTAAGTCTAACCCGATGCCTAAACTTAGTCTCTCTCAACAATACGGATTTATTATCATGATTAAAACTGGCTATGCTTGAAAATTATTGAAATTTTGGAAGAAAGCATGTAGACTAGGATTTTATTAAAAGGTCTAACCGTCTCAATTGTAACAAAGATACCTTAAAACAAAGGGCAATGAACACAGCCCAGAAGAGGCAAACTACAGTGGCTAGAGGAATGCTGGTGATGGTGCCCACATACCCGTCCACCACTTCATTGAACATGCTTTGGGAATACTGTAACAAACTAGTTTTGGGGCTTTCATCCAGGGAATCTGTTGTGTTCGAGTTTTTCTCGGGTGCTTCTGCAGGTGATATAGCTAAAACAATCAATATTATCTTTAAGAAAAACCCATTTTTATTTTTGGTATTTCAAACAAAATCACTCGTGAGTGTTACGATGTGCTGATGGAAACAGTCATGTCATATACTTTTAAAAGCAATCTTTGTCAAAATTTAAATATATTTTATGAATGAACAATACAGTCGACGCTCGATGCTTTGTGAGTACTGTAACAATCGATGAACATTGATAAAAAAAATTCGAATCTACTGCAATATAACCCCCAAAAGTTGGGAATTTAAGTTATTTTTTGGAGTTTTTTCATATTTTTCTCACTGGACCCCGGCCAAAAGGCCCTTAGATGCATTTGTGATCAAGAGTATTGCTCGGATTTATCACGGGCATACTCCAGTAGCGCCAAAAATTCCATTTTTTTCGAAAAACCTATTTCCTAAGCCACCTGAAAAAACCTTTTCTCCGCCGTTAAAAGCCTAAAACAACAAAAAAGGTGATCAAAACTCGATTTTAGGACATCGAGGGATTCAGCACTTCACCTAGAGACAGAAACAAGGCAAGGCCTTGACCAAAGACCGGCCAAAAACCTTGCCGTGAAACCTTGACTGGACAACTTTAAAAAATCTTGACTTTGCCCTTGAGTTTTGGTCAAACCTTGATCATTAAAATAAAAAAAAATTCAAGCATTTTTTATCGCAAACTGAAAATGTTTATGTTGTCTACCACTAACTTTAGCCACGCTTTCTTATCTGGTGTTTTACATTTTATTTAAGCCTCTTTACCATTAATATTAATTACCAAATCTACTCAACTCCTTTCTTTAAAAATCTCTCTTTTCTGTTAACGAAAGCGCCAGCCAAGCTAGTAATATAATCTTTAAAGATATAGTCAACCCTCGTTAATCCCGCACCCTTGCACCCGCCCGATATACGAGGGTTGACTATACCTTTAAATATTTCTTATAATTTCTTAATTTAATGTAAATTTCCATTCAAATGTAGTGGGGTTGAAAGTGACTTATTGATGTCTTGATTGATTAACAGAAAATTAAAAAATGAAAAGTGAAGTTTTATTAGCCTTCGAAATCGGAAAACAATTTTCAATTGTCGCGTCTGAATTTGGTGTGATTATCGTAGGAGTTGACTCTTTTCAGTGGAAAATATTCCAGAAAACTCACATTTTTCACTTTCATTCCTAAGGGCCCTTTCCTCGTAGATGGCACAAAGAGCCATGACCGATGTGAACAGACTGATCTGGTAGAAGAAGTCGGCCACGATAGCCCCTATGTTGGCAATACATAGCAAGGTGATTTCGGGAGAGCCTGTGAAAGATCCAACTGCATCTGCCTAAACAACAACTGTGTTTCACTCTAGCAGTTTATCTACTTTTGCGATTATGCTCACCAAAATATTTGTCAAAGCTGAAATTAGAATAGCTGGGCCTGTCTCTTCCAACACCTAAATACCCTTTCTTAGTCCTAAGCATACTGGAAGAAGACTGCCCTTACCATAGCTAGACGGCTGGCCACGTACTCCTCTACACTCAGAGCTTGTTTACGAGACCTGCCCAACTGTCTGTTGAGGGCGTTCCAGGCGTGAATCATTAAGAAGGCGTCATCCACTCCAATGGCCAGTACCAGGAAGGGGGACACTCCCAGGATGGAGCTGTTCCGAAAACCAAACAAGAACAGGATGCCCAGGGCGGTGCCACTTGCCATAAATGGACACAAACATGCAATCATGGGCAATGGAAGCTGAATTTTTTTTTTGTGAGAGACACATTGACCCCGAAAAGGTTTGATATAATAATTAGGGGTTCATTTAGGATAGATTTTTTCAGTTTTCATCATCTTGGCAGGTCTTCTTGACTATTTCAATTTTATAGGCATATAAATGTTCTAAATCTAGGCCAGATCCAATCCGATCTTTTGAGTGGGGGCAATAGTTTTTTGTGTTTAAAACGCTTTTTTGCATCTCATTCACTTATTTCATGTTTTTCTTTCATTTTTTACCTCTTTCATTTTAATGTTATACAGTCGACGCTCGACTTAACGACACTCTGGGGTCCGGCAAAAAAGTGTCGTTAAATCGAGTTGTCCTTGAATCGATTGTCGTTAAATAGAGCGACCGTTTCCCAAGATATAACTTCAAAGTCTCTAAATATAGTTTTTTAAAAAATACAGATAAACTCTATATGTATATAAGCTCTATATATAAAAATATAAATAAAGTTTTCTATTAATACTAGAGCTTGTCAGCGCTATGTTCTTAGATCATTAAAATTCTGTTTGTTTTTATTTAGATGGCTCCTATGTAACATCTTTTGAAAACAACAAAAGTGCAATAAATAATCAAGGGCTGGAATGAAAATACTCCAAGATATTCTGCTGTTTCAATTTCTTTATTCACTCTTTGGCTAGCGCATTGTCCACTTTGTCGCACAGCTGCTGAAATCATACCGGTCATCTGCGCTTTCAAGTTAGCTTTGTAGCCGAGGGGCACTTCCTTAGTTTCTTGGACGCCCTAGACTTTGCCGACTTACCAATGACGAAAAAAGGCAGTTCCTAGGCTCTGCTCATGTTTGATCTGGCCAGCAAAGTGACGCGTTCCTCGGATTTCTTGCCCGACGGGTACCATTCTCCTGAAAATGTAAAACGTACGAGTAAAGGCACAAAATCTTCAAAAAACCAACCCCTGAAAGCCATAGTCTTGTTAGGGAGAAACTTCCAAAAAAGCCCAGACTTATCAGCGTTGAAGAGATCGTTGGTGGGGTAATGCAAGATTAATTCGAGAAGGACGTCTTGTTGGCAGTTTCCAAGCGCTTCCAGACCAACCTCGGCCGCTTCCCCTGGTTCCCTCTGAAGACGATCAAATGGCGATGTTTGAACTTTCCAAGCCAGCCCTCACTCACTTTGAAACCTTTCACGCCGAGAAGCACAGACAAGTACATTGCTTCTGTTTGAAACAAGCAAAACGTCAAAATGCTTAAATGCTTAAACGTCAAAATGCAAAATGCAAAAAAAGCTAATAACATTGTGCGATCCGCAGCCCGATCATTTTTATTCGCTTTTTTCCGCGGATTCAAATAAATATTTTATTCTATCATCGAAAATCATTCTCATAATTTTGCATTTGTTTTTACCAAACTTTTCTTTATTGGTGACCAACGAACAGTCAATGGCAGTGCCTGTTTACAACAAAGTGGTCAAAACAGACATATTGATCATAATGCGAGCAACAAATAAAACTAATGTTCGCACAGTTTGAATCCTCAAAATTTTGTGATAGATTCGGAGGAAAGCGGCTTCGATTGGTGTTTGGATTGTTGACAGAAGAGCAATTATTACAACAATAATAATACACATAATACTTTCATTTATTTTCTGGTTGTCTCATCGATTTTTTCATGTAATCAATAAATCAAAGAGATGCTCAATTATTTATGATTTAATGAAGTCCGCTTTTGATGCATTTTTCGAGGTTTATAATTTTTTATTCGTGTTTTGTCTTACACCTTTGGGCCTAGAAACCACTTTTTATTGATTTCAAAAAAAAATTCTGAAAAATTGATACGGTTGACTAGCTTAAACCGTAGTAGTATCATTATTGCTTATTGGAAAAAAGCATATTTTTTAAACAACTTTTTCTTAAATTTTATTAGTTGAAACAACGAAGAGCGTTGGTTATGGTAAAAGTACGATTCAAGACAAATCTGATTCGAGACGGTCGATTCGAGACAGTGTCGATTCGAGACGGTTTTTCAAAATTTTTTAATTATTGACAAAGACTTATTTTTGTGTATTTGATCGTCTTATTTTATTTATATCTGTGTTTATCATGAGGCAATTAACCAATTTGGGTATCCGGATGTCAAGTCAAAACTAACCATATTAATCGACTACTATATGCAAATATATTTTTTACTCAATCTCATTACACGCCATGATTTTAAGGTCCGCTTGCGTCTGAAGACGATGAGAGTGGAAACGAAGAAAGCGACGAACAATTAGGTATAGCAACGAATGGGGACAAAAAATGACTCGGTACAAGTATGACTCGGTATGATGAGTCAGTATATATTTTTTATTTCCGTTTTTGTGCTACTGCTATTTTATTAACATACCTTTATAACCTTAATTTAAAAAAACTTAGGCTTAATACTTAGGCTCAGGATAGGCCGACCCCCGTTAGGCTCGCTTGGTTATAAGGTTGGTGTTTACTTAGCCTAGACGCAATAGAGAGTCCACTATAAAAAATTACTTTGACGGCCGACCAAACCTGAGCTGGACGCAATGAAGAGCGATGCAATCAAGATTGTGCGTATGCGCCGGCGCTTCAATATATCGTCGCTTCTTCAGCGCTTAATAAGCGCTGGAATTGTTAGCACCGGCGCTTAAATATACTTTTGGCTAGCTTTGTAAGGACGCCAAAAAGTAAACTCAAAAAGACAGTGGTGGGCCACAGTGAAGGCTATTATTTTGATTGTACCACTTGATTTTACTCAGGTGGTTATCAGTAATGTCAAAAAACTTGCTATTCTGTATCTTTTTCCACTACTCATACAAGTCTCTGTTATAGTCAAATCTACGGCAATCATACCGTTGATTACAGCTTGAGTTACCGTCTAACCTCAAATAATTACGCATGGGTAATTATTTTTCAACCTCTCAAACATCGGGAAGATTTTGGGTATATCTTGAGATTTTCCGATATTCAACATAGATCGGAATAGAAAAATCGACAGAACTCGTGGAAGTTAAGAAAACACATTAAACATCGTGGCAAAAGTTTTTCTCTGCATCGAGATACAAACTCTCAAAGTCGAGGGTAGGTAATTATTATTGTGTAATTATTAAAGGTTATACGGTATAAAGATTAGGCAACCCTGCACCAACCTTATAATGTTAGGCGTCCCCCAAAGCGCCGGCGTTCTAAGTGCCAGCGCCGCTCCGCCGGAATATGATATAAGCGCCGGCGCTTAAACAATCCTGGATGCAATGGAGAGAGTCGACTGTATTTGCTTTATAGTTTTACTCGCTTGTTTTAAATTTTTTGCGTGGTCATGTGTTTATGACTTTTTGCGGTTCATATGGTCAAAAGAACGATGCCAAAATAGTAATGACTGAAAATATGACAAAGATACATACCCGGTAGAAAGAGAATTGGCCAGTGAACAGTGCAGCCAGGGTACATGTGACCAGAGAACAGAACACCATGACCACCAAACCCAGACCCACAAATGGCACCAGGGTCTTGGCTGCTCTTTCCAGCTCCACAGACACATATGAAGAGCTGATTGTCATCACTCGGATGTTTTTGCCGACATAGTTCCTTAAATCGGACTGCTTACAGGAGAGTACAATAAATGACTACAAACTTTTTGAAGTAATTGGACACGCTCATCTCATATTCCTTGATATCAGTATCTGTCCAGCCGCCAATTTGTTCAGCCCTGTACAAGAGCACAATCATTTCCACTCTGTCCATGTTGGTTATAAGTTTAGCGGATATTCCGGCTGTTTCATTGAGAGTGCTGTCGCCTAGTAGCGTAGTCACTTGTTGGTTCTCTTCATTTCCAATCAGCTTGTTCGAGTCTTCACGCAAGTGAACACCAAAGAAATTGGGCTACAACTTGGACTTAGATAAGATCTTAGCAATTATTTACGTAGCAGTTTAAACAACTATTTTTGGCTTCAATTGAAATTTAACGTTTTTAAATTGAAAATTCCACTTTTTGACAAATCTGAGCAAAAGTTAAGTGGATACCGGTTGATCCAGAGTGATTTTGTTGTGCGGGGCTGACTTGGCGTGTCGGTTAACCTAGATGCTGGTTAACTGAAGTGCTGGTTAACAGGGATGTAAATTTGCTTTAATTTAACCAGATCCGACCAAATCAAGCTCAAGCTGCCGTATAACCGAGAGTGTCGGTTATACGGGGTGCCGGATAGCCGAGAGTCAACTGTATTAGCCAATTATATTCCTTATTGAAGTATGTTTAGGTTTAGGACTTACTTTTATTTATCGGTTCCAATCTCCTTGGAGAATAAAGAATAATACTTTTATATACCTAGAAGATGGCAGAAAAAACTCGATATATAGTACAGTCGACTCTCGATAAAGCCACCCCCCAAGGCACCGGTCCAGGAGTGTCCATTTATCAAGAGAACGACCATTTGGTATTTAATTGTCGAGAGATTTTTACTAATAGAGTTTGGTTTTGAGTGTCCATTTATCGAGAGTCGACTGTAGTTATTAATAAACTTATCATTTTTATTGATTTATCATATCTAAATGCTTTTTCAGTAGTTTCCAATTTTTAACAGGCTTTTTTGGGTTTAATATGTGCACATTTACGTTCAACGTACAACACTTTGGACCCCCGCTGGATCCAAATATGTTTAACCTATCACAAAAATCTCGACGACCGTAGAAAATTCCATAGAAGCTTTTTGTCGCATGACAAATATTTTTTATGGCATTTTGTGCAGTCGTACATGTCTCTCACAGTTTAAACGGGTAATTTGATCAAACTCTAATGAAAAGTTCGTAAATTACTTGGGCGAAAAGCGCTGATAATTTCTTATTAGACTTTCGATTATACTTTTTGTATTAATTAAATTATAATAGAGGGTTGTATAGTATATATTGGGGACTGAATATGATGGATGTAACACATTGAGCTCCCTGAGCCAGTCCAAATACTATACGGAGATTAAGGTAACTCAAAACAGAGTGTTTAAAACACATTTTTAAACTTATTTAAACTTAAACTTCAACAACAGATTTCTGCTGGAACTCGAGTATAACGAGTTTTTAAAATAACTCAAAATATACCTGCAAGCTCATAGATCTACCAAATATTTCCGCAATAGGATAGTCCAATTTGATGTGGTAGTTGAGGGAGTCCCCCTGAGACAACCTATCCTTTTGGTGCTTGAAACCATTCTGCAAGCAGATTGTCAGCTTTGCTATAGTATATGCAGTGGAACTCACATAGAACTGGCGAACAGGCTCATTTATGGTGCAGAACTTGCGACAGATCTGGTTGAAGGACTCTTGTCTACCGCTTACACGGTTAAATATGGTCAAGTTGTTTTGGATGAAGTTGTCTATCTGAAGACCTTTTGTATTATTTTACTTTGAGATTGGCTTTAGTAGCTTTCATTGGTTCTTATCCACTATCCAGAAGCCAGTCCAAACTAAATATCTTATCGGAACGGATTACAACAAAAAATACTTAACGAGACCTATTCATAACTCATTTTGGACTATAACCCAACTAAATTTAGCAGCTGCCTCTAGAAAAACTCACACTGTCAAATTTTGTCGAACCCCAAATGGAAAATTTTGGAGTGGATTCCGGACAACCGAGAAGAACCCTCTCACTATATATATAGTAAAGACTTGATAATTACTTGTTAACGGAGGGGGGCATCAGGGTGGGGAACACGAGACAAATATTTTAATGACAGCACCGGTCAAAAAAGAATTCTATTTCGAGACAAGTTACAAGAACTGGATTATGAAGATATTTCTTGGAGGTGGCTGGTTTTCTTCGGGCTCAGATCCATCTGGCTTGCCTTCCGAGATGACGGTAACTATGTTCCCTGGACTTGTCTGTTTCCCTCCTTGGTCGGCGCATCAGTTTCAATTCGGTGGCGCATTTGTTGTGGGAGCGTGGTTCCATCTGGCAGAGACGGTTTCCAATTTACTCTGGGGCTTGAGACTACAACGCACGCATCAGCGAGGCGTTGTCCTGACCCAGTATTCGCGGC
This sequence comes from Anguina tritici, assembly GCA_029339935.1. NCBI lineage: Eukaryota > Metazoa > Nematoda > Chromadorea > Rhabditida > Anguinidae > Anguina > Anguina tritici. The sequence continues at coordinate 8,591 of JAKMXJ010049550.1, forward strand.
GAAGAAAGCATTAAATTGTGCGAAAATAGTCCGGAGATCCACGGATTGGATGATTGGTGCCTGAGATACGCAGACCACATGGGTCCAATTCACCACTCCCTTTTGTGGTGTATACTTTCCTTCCCATATCTGGTAATGTTTTCCAAGTTTCCATTCACAACACGGTTTCGACCTTCGGTCCCCAGTTCGGCAACTTTGGTCAAGCCGAACGATAAGCTCTCGGTCGGTTCATTGAGGATTACGGTATCTCCCAACATGGTGGAGTTCAACTGATGCGCGATTGCGTTTCCAGTTTTCAGAAACATAGATTTATTAATAAACACAGTCTCACTACCATGGTAGCACAACTGGTAGACCAGGTCCCAATCGGTAAACAGATTTCTTTTAAGATGATTTCCATCACGGGAAGTTACCTGAGAAGCAATTCAACATCGATGAAAACATGGCCTATCTGGTTTCCAAAAATTGCTTACATCAGAAAATTCGAGAGCTTTGAATTCTTAGATACTTGCTTCAAACCCTTGGGTCAGCAAAGGAGACGATACAAGTGAAATATGATTCAAAACTTTAATTTCCATATAATCCCTTTCCTGGTGTTTTCCCTTGTATCCCTAACTTAGTGTTTGTTTCCGTCCAAGGCCGGTCCGAGGTGCAATTCGCAAGTCGCCCTCCCTTCTACAATATTTTTAAATTGTAGTCTGATTTATTTTAATCCGATTATTTTTATTTAAATCCGCGTATTTTTTGAAGAGGAGAGTGCCTAAATAATCATTAGAACTTTACGGTATACATTTTTCACCAGTAAGTTGTCAAGTGTCTATCTTTTTCAATTTTCTCTCAATAAGTAAACCCTTCACCTGAACAATTTCTTTTAGGGCCTCCTCCGTCAACAAGTTGTTCTTTTCCTGGGTGGAGTTGTCTTTGGGGAGAAGTAGCACGAAGAAGCGTATTCCTGTGCCTGTCTGGTCAAAGAACTGGTCGCGCACATCGAACTCGTGAAGTGCTCTTGCCCCGTAGGGGGTGTAGCCCCTGATGCTGCTCTCTCGTCTAAAAATAACTACAACTGATAGAAATCAGCAGATAAGGTCACTCACTTGGTGTTGACCATTTTGAATGCACCCAGTGCAGAGGCCAGCAGACACACACAAATCAGCACCCACGCATACTCCACCACGAACACTGCCCATTGGGAGTAGGCTTTGTGAAGCAGGCGAATCAATCTTGGCTTTTCGCCATGTCCCTCTGTCTTCCCCACTCCCTTTTTGTCGTACATCTGCGAATGATTTGCAGATAACTTACTAAAAATTAACAGATTACATTAAATAAGTCAATTTCAACACTTCCAGAGGTGGATCTTTTTTAACATCATTTTTGTGGATACTTTTTGAAACTTATGCACTTTTAAAACTTTTTTCAAAGTATACTTTTAACATCTCCTGAGCAATTTTTATGCGCTAAAAAGGATTAAAAAATGTCTTTTAAGACACCCTCTTAGATAAAAAGTCGAATATTTCGAATTTTTTGCCAAAAATTGACTTCTTATCTTGGAGGACCAAAGTAAACCAAGTTTTTTGTGCACCAAAGAAGCTAAAAATATAGTAAATTTGTGGAGTGGGGATAACGGGGGTTGGCCTACCGTCGGTTTGGCGCGATATGATGGAAAAACTGATCTTTTGACCTAAAATGGTAAGGGATAGGGTTAACGAGAGTCAGCCTGCCTTTAGTTAATGGCCTACCCTTGGTCAAATAAAATTAGGCTGAAACCAAGGGTAAGCCGACCCCCGCCCCACTTCACAAATTTACTATATTTTTAGCTTCTTTGATGCACAACAAACTTTTTTTACTTTGGTCCTCCAAGATAAGAAGTCAATTTTTGGCAAAAAAATTCGAAATATTCGACTTTTTATCTAAGAGGGTGTCTTACAAGACATTTTTTTATCCTTTTTAGCGCATAAAAATTGCTCAGGAGATGTTAAAAGTATACTTTGAAAAAATCGGGGTAAAGTGTACAAGTGCCTTTTTGTGTTCTTACGCTAAAAATTGTAGCAAAGATTATATACATTCTAAGCAAAATTACATATCAAAAAAATTTTTACTTGTTTTTGCAATGTGAACTAGTAATAAAAAGATCATATTTGAGGACCAAGGCAAAAATCAAAAGTTTTCGACTATCCGAAAACGTATATTTTATACACGGAAAGTGCGAAATACATTTTTTGCAAATACTGTTATCTTGTAAAAACCTTGAATAAATAAAAAGCTGTATCTTAAAAATGAACCCTGAAATGCATAGATGATTAAACAACAAAAATAACAGTTAAATTTTATGAAGAAACAAGTAGAATTAGAAAGAGGATTGGAAAAAATGGGAAGAAATGAGAAAACCTTCTGCCGAAAAAGTGCCGTCTTTTATCAAAATTTTACCATCTTTTCCCTAACACTGTATTTCCTCTAAAATAGCACCCGGAGCTATTTTTTTCAAATCCCCAAAAATCGGAGAAATTTTGGGTCTATCTTCAGATTTTTGGCGGTCCAGTCAAGATCTAAATAGTAGAATCGATAGAATTCGTGAGAATTAAGAAAAAACAATAAAACAGCAACGCGAAAAATATATTTTCCATCAATTTAAAGGGGCATACCCACGCCCGTTCATGGAAAGTGGTCAAACTTGAATTGGCGGGGACAAAGACTGTGACCGGCCTTGGATTTTCGATGAGGGCAGCTTTGGTTCCAATGCATCTGATCGTATCTTTAGCACGGCGATGGTGGCTGACTGTTGGAACGCTGTGGAAGCGATGCATGTGTCGAGTTGGAGCGCTGAGCTGAATTGACCATTTTAGAGCAGATCTGGAGGCTGAGATGGCAAACGCTGTTGATTCGGATCAATGGCTGAGACTGCAGGCGATCGCCCTTTTGATAAGCTGAAGACTGAAGCGGCTGGACGCGAAGGATGGTGATTTGGAAGATTGGCTTGGCTGACTTCTGACTCCGCAAGACGAGCGATAGCTGGACCTGGATTGCTGGGCCACGAAGATTGTAGTTTCGGTTCCAGCGGTTTCCCTAACAGTACTCGGATGCAGACAGCGGCGGGTTGCTTTCATCGGAATGTCAGACTTGACTGATCATGGGAGGCTAAGATGGCTGATTGGACTGTAGATGCTTGGCGTCGGCGAGTGTGGAGGGGTACTGACTTTTTCCACATTTTGATCGAATTTGACAGCGAGAACCTCTTCGTTGATTCGATGAAGAAGGCGAGTTTGGCGAACAGCACTATTGGGAGACTTCAGGCCAATCAGCAGAAGCAGGCGTTGAATTCGTTCTCTTTATGCAAGAAAAACTTGAAGAACCGAAGCTAACCCTTGAGACGATTGACGTAGTGGCGGAATTCTTCTCCATCCTCTTTGACCAGGTGGAGGCATTGGAAGTGATCCGCCAGAATGAGCGATGACTTTGGAGAGAGTACTGACCGTTTCATCTAGGTTGAAGTCGGTCACGTCTTTTGGTAAGCAGCTTTTGCGGTACTCGGCGAAGGCTTCAGCTGAGAGTTTCGTTACGAAGAGCTTTACTTTGAACGAGGGTCAACTGTCGACCCCCAACTGTCGACACTCCCAACTATCGACCCCCAACTGTCAACTCCCAACCACATACACATGAGTTCCAGGGAGCGGTCAGGGAGTACAAAGGTTTCAGTATGAAACATTACTATACTTTGGATACACAATGGATAGGGAGATGGATTATCTCAAATATTCGATCAAATCTAATATTTGAGATAGTACTTTTGGGTGCTGGACTCTGTTTACAGAGTTTCGGCTTTGGTAA
>JAKMXJ010049611.1:0-10339 GCA_029339935.1 Anguina tritici
GAAAGTCCAAACAAAAAACAAAACACAAAAAACTCAAAAGAAATACAACAAACTAAGCACAAATGATCAGTTTCAAATATCATGACAGCAAAAATTTAAAAATTTTTCCCCGCCATGAAAATTTGAAATTCGAATCCAAATTTTTGGACTTTTTTCCGGCTTTTGCCATTTTTGAGTCTCTAGACACCTCTTCCAAAACGCCCACGCCCCTCTGAGAAGCCAATATTTTTCAGCGTTATTTTATTTTTTTCGATAGCCTTTTTCCAGGCGCATATCCTTGTTCGGTGGCCAAACATACATTTTCTTCAGGCAACATGGTCAAAAACTTCTTAAAATAAAAAAATATTATTCAATTTTCTACCTGAAAAAACCAAAAATCTAGCGTCGCTATGCAGTCGTCAGCTACAAAATGAAAAAATTCAGCTCAAAATCATGACCAGAAAATGCCAAACTGAAAAGTCACATGACCCAAATAATATATAAAATTAGCGTTTTATTTTACCTCGCATTTCTAACCATTATATAAGGTAGTGAAAGGAGCAGTTACTCGGTTTTTGCTCCGTGTATTTGTTCCCTTACACTGGTTTATGCTGATTTAGTAAAAAGTAAACAAAGTTAAAAACCTTCACAGTACCCGAAATCATGTAATGAACACTATTTAAGTAGACAGAAACACCGAGTTGAGTCACCAAAACCCCGCATTGCAGTCGGATAGACACCTCCTTTCCATTTGTATTTCTAGTTGAACCGCTGACAATGCATTTTTGCCCTCAATATAATGCTGTTCAATCTAAAACTTTTCTCACTATTAAGCTTTAAAACCATTTTATGTGCTAATGAGCGTATCGCGGTGATGGTTCGTAGGTAGTGAATTGTCTTTATTAAACTCGAAAAATACTTAAGAAAATAGCATTTGGCGACCTCCAAACCATCTTCAGAATGTTCTACCGTATATCCTCTAATAAACGCTCCCCCCTAAACTCAAAAGCGAGTTTGTGATATTGTGTTTTTGACCTACTTTTTATTGGTAATACATGGGCACATGCTGAGAATCTTAGCTACATTTTGGTATAAAATATGCCTATGTGTTACCAATAAAAAGTAGGTCAAAAACACAATACCATAAACACGTTTTTTGAATTTAGGGAGGCTGTTTATTAGAGCATATACGGTAATTAGTATAGAGAACAAACAAGTTTAGGAACCTCGAAAAAATAAAACTTAAAGAGTTGAACACCCACATTAAACCAAATCGGCATCCACTTGGTTTGCTGGCCAAACAGAGATAAAAACCAAAAATCATATTGATTGCACGCAAGACAACTAAGAAATTAACGGTGTAGGGGCGTTTCTTTTCTAATAAATGTTACAAAAGAAAACAAAGGCGTTAGGTAAATTCCCCTCCGGTAAATTACTAGTGCAAAAATGTAGCGGTAGATTACTCACTAGTAGGTCACTCAAACTTTTTGGATTTGCTGGCTTCGTGAAGAATATTTATAATATTTCTGGCCAACAACGAACGACGCACAAGAGCTTCTGCTTCTTTCAAGACACTGGCAATTCTGCTTGCAATAATAGATCCGGGTGCTTCTTTGATAGACATTGCTTGCTTCTGTACATTTCCTTGCAAGCGTTTTAGCTCAGCGCCACTTTAATCTCCTAGGTGGTTGTGAGCGATGGTCACAGAACATATTTCATGAGCAGTAATGGCTCTTCTTAAAATGTGCGAAACCAATTCAACTGCAAAACCCCTGCAGTAAGACGAAAGACATGCCTGAGAAAAAATTGCACTGAAATGTTTATCTAACGATTGATTGTTTCTTATTCGTCTCTTTATTGTTATTCTCTGTCGTTTTTTGTCTGATAGTAACAAATAAAAAGCCTAGTTCGTATGCCTGAAAAGTTTTTACTGAAAATTGTTTTGAAATCTTGTGTGTATTTGTAGTCAGCTCATTTCGCCTAAGGTTTTTGTGCCACCCTTTATTAATGTACTTACAAGTACACATATAATTTTGCAAACCAATGACCCGCAAGTTAGTATGCTGAGTTGGTTTTTACTCTTTAAAAATTGGTTTACCTATAAGGTATTTACCTATGCGCCAAGAATTCACCCAAGCACCAGATTGAAGCTTTTTTGAAATAACAAAATGAATGTGTTAAAGGTCTTTTGTACCTGAGAATACACCGATAGTATATTTCCAAGATGTGCTTTTTAAAGAATTTTGCAATCTTTAATTATAATCTGCAATTTGAGCTTTAATGAAAATTCGAAGATAAAAAACAAGAGCAAAAATTACAAGGACACGCACCCGACCAAACAAAAATTAACAATGAATTTAAAAATTAAAATCCTTGGCATTATGTAGGACGTTTTTTCCATTCTGACATTTGTTACAAAACAAATCACTACGCACCGAAATTAACTAGAAGGTCAAAATTTTGAATTATCGCTTTCAGGGGGTCAATGTACGACTCACTTCTATCACTATAATTAAAATTTTTGTCAAAAATCCCTTATTTCATAAGTTGGGAGTTTACCTAATTTGATCAATTGTACTATACATAAGCACCATCATAAGCTTATTTTTATGAATTAAAATGGTTTGATTAAAGCGGGAACATCACATGCAAGATTTTGGTAGGAACTCGCTTGTCTTTGTAATCCAAAGTCACCGAAATAAGGACAACGCTATAATAATCGCTAGAGACAAATGAATACGATGAGCAGTCCTTTTATCATAAGAGACAGTACTGAGATTCACATCAGGACAGTTGCCTGGCGCTACTTGAGATCTGAACAGAAGAGCGCGATCGAGGATGGCGAATGCTTTATTCAGGCAAGATGGATAAAACTCCTAAACATTCAACTTTTGGGAAAGAAATTCTCGCACAAAATTACATGAGAACATATTTCCCATGCAATTTTCTTGACCTCCATTGCTAGCGAATCAACATCTCGCTTAGGTTATGTAAGACGCATCAGAGAAAGGTTCAGAAAAATGCTGGGCTCCTAATAAAGACTATACAGGGCAAACACATTCAAAAAACGGCTATCCACCCTGATGAAGTCGATGAGGAAGCGGCAAAGAAGTTGCAGTGAGGTAATGGACCAAAATCGAATAGAGTTTCATAATGTTTGTTGAAGAGAAGATACCACGCGTTGTGGTTCGGATGAATAGTGTATGATATATTAATTGCTATTAAGCTCTCATCATCAAAAAAATTAGCACTTTCAAATAAAAGGGCTTAGATATATCTTCAGCAGCGAATTCTGGATCAAGACCTTCTTGTATAGAAATCCGCACACCTAAAGGGGCATGGTATCTTAAGATCAAAAAAGGCGTGTACCAGGCAGGTCAGTCGGTTCTCGTAGCTTTTTTTTACATTATTTTAAATTCTGTAAAAACTGTTTCACCTAGTTTTAAAAGTTAGGAAGAACGGTGCAAAAAGTACCGAAATTACCAGGAATTCGTTATGCAGCGTCCTCCCAAAAGTGTGCTTTTATCACTTTCTCGAGCTTCCCATGTCTTTATTAGGCTAGAAAACGGTAACACTTTAGAAAGCCAAAAAAATGTCGGTTTCCGTTGTTCCCCCAAGGTAAATCACCTCATTTTTAGGTACTTTATTTGTGACATTATACACACACATTAATTCCCAAGGCAAAGTGAATGCTCCTGCCTCTAAAAAATCTTTATTGAGGCGTTTTGGTGGAACTGTTCAATTCTTGGTCAGTTGAAGTTGTTAGTATTTTTTAACTATAAGAACATTCTAAGTTCTGAAGTAGCTTCTAATCAGTGTGAAATGAAAAGAAATTGATATGAGTAGATTGATGGCACCGTCAAATTTGGTAGTAAATCCTCCGTTTATAGCTGACTTGCTTAGAGTTCTGGTGGGCGTCTAAAGATAATTGGGCTTACAGTGATGACCAACATTTTTTTTAATCCAATCACCTCGCTACCAACTATCGGAGCTACGTTAGCCGAGATTGGAGAAGAAGATCTCCGGGTTTCGATGCCGGCAACCTCGACACTGCCGCTGTTGATCGCTACTGTTGCCCTACTGTTGTTCTCCTCCTTGCTGTTTATGTTTGCCGCAATGCTTACATTTTTTGGGGTATTTGGGTTGGGAACATCTGCAAACAAACTTAAGTTTATGTCTCCCACGTATAATTTATTGCCATTAAAACTTAATCATATTTCGCACTGCTAACTTTTAGAAATATTTATTAAACCTGGTGGGTTTTGCTCAGTTGGCCCAATTTTCTGCATTTCTTTAATCCACTCCACTTTTCCACTGGACAGCAACTGCACCGATTTACCATATTTACGTTTGTTTGGGTCTTGTGGGATTTCTCAAAATACATAAATTGTTAGAACAGGGATGAATACAGATATTCGGAGTACCTATAGCACAATCTCTTCCTCCCCACTCTGGTGTGCTGAAAATAATTTTGGTTTGTTTTTAGTCAGCGAACATTTTTAAGGGGGTGCCATTTACATTACAAATGGAAATTTTGGATATATAAATGAGAGACAGTCAATTGAAGCTAGTGAAACCCACGAGAAGTTTTTAGCTGCTCTTTACTTTTACACCCAAAGTTTGCGCAACATAAATGATACACCCCTTTAAAATCAAATTTATTGTCATATTAATTTTTTCGGTTATTACTCATTTGATCAAAGTTCATTTGAGCCCCCTCATTTCAGCTCTGTAAAGTAAAACGCTGCCATCTATTTCCACGAAACTCATTTTTGTACCCTAATCTCGTCTGTTAAATTTATTATTCAATTCTTGATGACAACTAACAGGACAATGTTTACGGAACACGAGCGAAACTAAATTAGTGTTCCTACGATCCTTTTATTGCCGGAACTTGGCAAAAAGAGCTCTTAAATGCATTTATAGCTAAGAGTATTGCTCGGATTAATCTCTAAGGTAAGTCTGTGGACGCATCTCCCTTGCGGGAGCTTGGGTAAAGGTATATATCAGGGCTGCAGCTGACTTTTTGAAAAAAAATCAGAACTAAACATGAGAAGACGAAAAAAGTTAAAAACCCAGAAATCAGAGAACCCAGAAAACCAGCAAGTTCTCCCAGGTTCTTTATTAAATAGCATAGCTAATGTTTTCAGAAGTGTTATGCAACCGCTCTTTTTTTAAGTCAGAACCAGCAATCAGAAATCAGAAGACGAAAAAAGTCAGAAAATCAGAAATCGGCTGCAGCTATGGTATATATACTATTATGGAAGGGTATATATACTCCGGTAAAGCCTAAAATTATTATCAAAATTTTTAATTGCTTAAAAAGTTGTTGAAGTGATTTGGTAAGGCATATTCTCGTAAAGCATTTTGTCGCAGAGCATATCCACACCTACCCTTTACTACCCATTTGAAGCCATAAAATGTTGGTAGAAGTTGATAAAATGCGTTTTAGGCCAAACGGTAAAATGATATTTAGCCAAGAATTGAGTTGGAATCCCTGATTAAAGGACTCAAATAAGTCTTGCTCAACTGAGTGTAAATAATTTTTTCAATATCTATTTTTCTTTTATTTTTCTGTCATGTTTTTTGTGAAGCTTGAGATCTTTACGAATATCATTTTGAGAAACAAAAAGTCTCCAAAAGTGTTTCTAAACTCGGTATTTGTAAATTTACTAAAAATGTTTGTCGGATAGACAGTAAGAACCAGTGCTGTGCATTCTTAAATTTTCGCTCCCGCTCTTGCTCTTTGCTCGGACAAGAGCGAAGTAGAGCAAAGAGCAACTTGCTCCCTACTTGATGTAGTATTTAGATATAGTATTATTTGATCGAAGACCACAGTTTATACGACAATATGTGCTTTGTTGAACCACAGAAGTAATTTTTCTGGTAAAATTGGATCCAAAGCTGTTTTTGTGCCGAGATGTATATAATTAATCAATTATTCAAAATAAAATTCCAAAATGATATCGAAATTACTATGGTGTATCCCCCACTGCCAAATCAATTCTTTGTGCTTTTTCCTGTTAAAAATTGTGTTTTTAAGAGGTCGCAAATTTCGATAAAAAAACACCTCATTTTCAGGTATATCACACCATTTTTCTCACTGGAGAAAGGCAAAAGAGCTTTTAAATGGATTTATTTGCTCCCTGTTTTAAAAATTTTGCTCCAGCTCTTGCTCTTGGTTTTTAAAATTTCGCTCTTACTCTTTGCTCCCATTTTTAAATTTTTCGCTCTTGCTCTCTGCTCTCGGTTTTCATTTTTTCGCTCCCCCTCTTGCTCTTCCCTCGGAACAGGGCAGAGCAAAGAGCGGAGATTTTCACAGTACTGGTAAGAACCATAATATTCGTTTAGTCAACCAATACAAAGAAAAAAGTCTACCATTCGCAAAAGAAGGGTGGAGTGCCCTTGGTCGTTCTGCAAGTACCATTGTTCTGGCAAGGCTTATTATCACAAGGCCGAAGTTCGCAGTTAACACCAGCGAACCCTTTGCTGCAAAAACATTCAAAGGTTGACTTGTTTTTATCTGCCTTTGCTGAGCAAGTGCCGCCATTCAGACAAGGAGATGACGAGCAAGGATCGAAGTCTGTAAATTGAGTAAAATTTGATTAGAATCTGCAGGGTGGAATAGAATGTACACGCACAAATTTTTTCAACCCGAGATTTAGTTGCGCCAAAATTTCGTCGTGGCCAAATTCGGAGATAATTCCGAGGAGACAATTCCGCGGCGGGTAATTCCGCAGATCTTCATACTCCAAGTACAGTCCATCATATTTTCGATATTTTTTCCAAACGATTTGCCTTGGCGTAGGCTATCGAATGAGTACTCATTCGTATTATAATGACTGATTTTTTTTAAGGACAAGGTATGAGAATTCCTCAATAGGTTCGATAGAAAAAATTCTTCTCCAATATATCTGAACATTTTTTTTTTGAAAAAGGAGTCATTAGTAGGGTTATGCAAACGAGAATCGCAACCCTTACTTTCAACCCTTACCACTACAGTCAAACCTCGATAAAGGAAGCGGTTAAAGATGCTTATAACTACGGTTTACAGTATTCTGAAAGAAAATGAGGCAGTGCTGGGAGCAGTAGACTACGGCAACCAAGCCAAGCGCATGAGACTCACAACTGGCAAGCATGAGAGGTTGGAAGATGTCTAATCATTTGGCACAAGCAGACCGATGTCAAGGTATCCCAGTCATCGGAGAGTTGTTGAAGGTCAGAAATTCTATTTGTATTTTTTTTATTTTAGCATCTTGTTCCAGGAAAACGCGCAGGCGATCGCGGAGCAGATAAAATAAAAATGTCTTTCGTTGAACATTGTTTTGTGAATTGCTAAAATCTGATATAGTGTGACTCTTCCACCATTTTGTTTCCAAATCCTCGATATAGTGAAACTCGATATAGTGTAAACCTTGCTGTAGTGTAAATTCTTTCCGGTCCCCGGGGGTCACACTATATCGAGGCTTGACTGTAGACCATGAAATTTGAGTGAAAGCTTCCAACCAGATACTTTGCAAAGCGATGGAGGATACCATCCGAAAACAAGTCGTTCTTGCCTACTGCAAGAACAAAATTCTGCAATGCACGCCATCAGCATGCATTATATTTCAAATTTCAATAAAGCTATTTATCAGCCAATTTTGGGTTTTTATGATCTCAGCTAACAAAAAGGATTCTGCTCGGATTTTCGAATATATTGTGAAAAAGATCCTGGCCGGTTGTGTTCATAACCCTGCTCATTAGTATGCGAATGAGTGCTCATTCGATAGCCTACGCCAAGCAGAGTCGTTTGGAAGAAAAATATCAAGGATATGTTGGATAGTACTTGGGTTATAGGGTTCGAAAATCGATTAGGCATGCCTAATTAATAGGGCTTATACGGTATGCACCTCGGCTTCTGGAGATAGGTCTGCGATTCCCCCTCCTTTTTTGAATAAAATATGTCGTGATAATCCTGGTCGGGAATCCGGGTTAGGGCCAAATGAATAAAAAAATTTACCCCATCTTATCCGAACATAGTCGGCCGACTGACCATGAAATAAAAATGCCAAAATGAGAAGTAGTCTGTCAACTGCTAAGTTCATCAAATTCTCATTCTCTCCCAAATTCTCATTTCGGCATGCAGTCATACCCTTCCCCCGTTAACGCAATGCCAAGAGACCGGAATCAGCGTTACGTTAACGAGGGGTTTCGTTGATGGAAGTTTAGGTTAATGGGAAGTTGTTCTTTGTAAAACCAAGGGGCAACTTAGGAAGCAAACATTAACGAGAGATTTACGTTAACGAGGGATTTGACTGTATGCATTTCATGGTTAGTCAACCGAATATGTTCGGATGAAAAAGTAAAGACATTGTGTCAAATCCGGGTTGCCGACCAGGACGGTTACAGCCCATTTAAATAATGACTAACCTGATTTCTCGGTGCAATTGTCATTAGTGTAGCCGGGGGCACACCTGCAGTAGTAGAAAGACTCTTTTGAGCGGTCGAACACACAAGTGGCATTGTTTTGGCAGGGATTTCTGGTCTCACATATGTTGGCCAGTGTGCTGTTGAGCACTGTGGTGGCGGATAAAACAACGTCTTGACCAGCTACTACTACCTGGGTGGCAGGTTTGGAACTTGACTTCGCCACCTTCATAGTTGGTTTGATTGATGTTGTTGGCTTTGGAGTGGTTGTTGGTTTGTTCAAAATATGCTCCTCATTCTGAATTCTGGAGCTGTCTTGCACGGCAGGTGATTTGGCAATGTTTGCATTCTCCAGTGAAATCATCATCCGAGAAGAGTGGTCTGAAATATTTTGTCATTTTGACCAATGATTTTAGATTTGAACATTTCTTAGTTACCTATCGCATCAGTGGGTGTTTCGCAAGTTGCAACACATGTAGCTTCATCTTGGAAGATATTTTGACTCTGGAAATAAAAGTCTAGTTTGGTATGTTATGGATGAAAGCACAGCCAACTCTGTGAATGGCACACCCCTGCGTATATTCGATACTCCACGCAGCTCGTGCATTATTCTTCCTGCTTTTCTGAAGGTGTGACCATTGAAATATATTAGGGCTGTGAAATTTCCCGAGAAAAATTGAATCAAAGGAAAGTTCCTGGGAAAATATGAGTTTTTTAAAACCACAGGGGACCAAAGTAAAAATTTTTCCAATTTTTTCGTGCTTCATAATCTTCTTTATTATCTTTTTATGACACTAAGCAGAAAGAAAGGTTTTCACAAGAGATTCTTCTTAATGGCTCGTTCACGAACCCGGAGTTGGAGTAAAGTGTGTTCACGATGCAAATTACTCCAACTCCGACTTCATAAACAGGTTGGAGTGGGAGTAAAGTGTATGTGCAGGATGCAAATTATTCCAACTATTAAAAAAAATTTCGCCACAGAAAAATTTAGCGAAAAATAATCAATTAGACAAAGATCAGAGATCAAAGATCATCACCCCAATTTAACAAAAATCTAAAGGTTCAAGATACCAAATACCCGAACTCCAACACCGACTCCAACTCCGGGTCCGTGAACGAGCCATAAAGCCAAGTACAAAGTGAGTCAAAAACATTCGCCCTTTTCGTAACTAAAGCCTTTCTTGACTTTAAATGGTTTTAATCTTCTTTGAGCTTTTGTCTGGTTGAGCTAGTATGTTTTATGTTAGTATATTTTAGACCAAATTTTCAATATTATGCCTTTTTTATCGGCATTTTGTCAAAAACGGCCTAATGCTTTTTTCATCATAATTCGAAATATAAAGATTTATAGAGGTAATTGGGCACAAAATGAGCGCATCCTTCTTTACTTTAGAAACTCGGAAAAACACGTCGGGACGAAACCAACTCGCCAACTACTAATACTCGCCAGCCCCAGAACTTGACAAAAACAAAACTCACCAACGGAAAAAACTCGCCAGCGAGAAAACTTGCAGACTTTTTATGCCCGCAATAATAAAAGGGGTTGGGACTTTTTACGGATGTAAATTTGCGGATTTGCTTTTGCGGTTGAATTTCTACGGTTAAATGTTTGCGAATTCTTTTTTTGCGGATGCCAACTTTTGCGGAGGAATTTTTGAAACTTTGGCATTTTTAAAAGCCACATCCACAAAAGACCGGCTGCAAAAATGCATTCGCAAGTCTTTCTCTGCATAGGATCACCCGCAAATGTTCGTCCGCAAATTCCTATGCGCAAATCTTCCATCAGCAACTTTCCTTCCTCAAGCGTCACCTCTGAAAATTTTTATCCGCGAAAGGTCTCAGCCCAATAAAATCTGGTAACAGTAGAAACGCTGAGACTTAACTCAATTTTCTTCTCCACTTCTTCGTCGACTAGATTTGGTATTCCTGGTCCCAGAAGCCGTTTTCGCTC
>JAKMXJ010049672.1:0-10668 GCA_029339935.1 Anguina tritici
CCTCAATGAGAACCTAAACTCTAAAAATGGGTGTCCCCCCAAACCGAAACAGGTCCTTTTTTTATCAATTGGTTTATAGTGCTGATACAGCTTGGTCTTATTATTCATAGGTGATAGCGTCATAAGTGGGGTTGTCGTGCAATCGAAAATTTCGATAAGTCGAGTTGAAAAGTTGAAAATTTAGCGCAGCGCTCTGTGAAGCAATAATTTGAGTCTTGTGCAGTTAAGCCTGAATATATTGGCCCTCCTCGGGAACAGACCTAGGGGCCTCAACAGAAAAATAACAACGATTTTCACTAATATTCTTGTTCCACGCTTTTCCCATTCACATGCAGACGGTATTCAAGTCGATTTTGCTAGTTTCCAGTCGCATCTTTGACCATCTTCTACGGCAGGCTCATGAAGGTGCGTTCAATTATTTGACAAACTTTAGCCATCTTTGCGATCGGAGTTGTGTAGACCTGGCTCTTGATCCACCCCCAAAGAAAGAAGTCACATGGCGTCAAATCAGAATATGCGTCCCCGTATGTGTTTCTTGTCCGCCACTTTCGAATTTCTTGTCTGTTCCCTTCGATATCCAATGCTGAAATTGGCAACGCTTTTGTCATCCCCATTTTTCTTTCTCTTGTGCTGAATAGACCATTGCTAAATAAAGGAAAAATGGAAGTTGACGGAACAGAAGTGATAACTAGAAATCATGAGGAGTGTACAATAGCTTCTGATAAGTCAGAAATTTTTGCTAGGAGAGTTGAAGAGCTCATTATGGAAGGCGAAGGATTCCAATTCGAACTTGTTGCCAAATTACAACTTGAACAACTCTAACAACGCTGTCATGGAAATACGCAAAGCTAGCTTATAAGCAAAGTGGTGCACCGAAAAGTACGAGAATATATCCTAAAAGTCGTTAGCTCACCTGGAAGACAAGAGGAACATGCTTAGCAGCCAGCTGCGTTTGTTTTTATGGTGGGGGAAAGAACATAATCATGTAGTACTTTCAGCCAGTTGTGCAGCGTAAATCAAACCCATCTACTTTTTGGTCGAAAATCCGAAGTAAAATGTATTTCTCCCCTTTAAATTCCCGAGGACACATCGCATATGCACCACCTATTCCACTCAAAAAAAAGAGAGCAGAGACGGGAATGGAGAAGATTCAATAATGTATTTCATTTTCATGTGTTCCCCTCGACACAATTTCCCATTCCGCCTCTTCTTGTTCCTACATGACCCAGCATGTGCCAGTTATTGACAACAAGTATATACAATTGAAGGAGAAAATTGGAAAAGGTGCCTTTGGCGAAGGTAACTTCTCTTTAGTGCCCATATTATCAAAAAAAACTACAGATTACATGGTTTGTTCTCCAGTTTATACCGCTGAATGGATACAATCCGATGAGGAGAATGCCAAGGGAGAAAAGGTGGCTGTGAAAATGTTGCACAACGTGACACTTGATGCCGAAATGGACAAGGAAGCTGCTCTCCTGGCCAAGTTGGACCATGCGAATGTGCTCAAGTTGTATGGCGTTTGTCACTGGCATGCTCAAATCACACTTGTGCTTGAGTAAGTTTAGAGTCGGCACAATATTGTTTTGAGTTTGATGACCTACGGTGTAAACCTACAGGGTCTCCCAAAAAACCTGGGTAAAAGATCAGCTGGGGCGATTTTTTTGCAAAAAGTGTATATCTTGGTGTGGCAATGACAACTTTTCCAATGAATTTGTTACTCTGACAGTCCCAGTAGATGAAATATCTTCAGGAATCCGAATATGAACGCAGAATCCCAACAAGATGCTTATCTGTTGAGATATGACCATAGGTTGGATGACGGATGTTTCAAAAAGTTGTAACCATATCTGGGCAGTGAAGCATCTTTTTGAAATTCTGCGTACATATTCGAATTTCTGAAGACATTTTGCCTACGAGGACTCCTCAGAATAAAAAATTATTAGCAAAAATGGTCATTACTTCGCTAAAATATACAACTTTTTGCAAAACATTATCTCCAGATGACCCACGTCCAAAAATCTGAGCATATTTGAAAAACTGGTGTAAGTAACCCCTTGCCCAGCTGTTTTTTGGGAATCACTTGTCAGAAAGCTCCGGCTCTTTAACAAGAAAGTTTATAACAACAAAAATAAACAATAAAAACATGACATCAACTATTGATTCTATTGGAAGCGTTGCTCACTGTATTCTGGCTAGCATCGAAAAGTCTGACAAGTTCGCTGACTAAAACTCTTTTTTGACGCAGAAAAACGAACGCTGATCATAGAACCTGCTTCTTCACACTAGCAATCAACTAAATCAATAGGTTTAGAAGAGTAGAAAATTTATGGCAAGTAAAAAGAGTGCACCCGCAATTATCCCGAGGCCGAACACAAATGGCATACAGTGTCGTAAATCAGATTTCATCGCCACAATATTGTAAAAGCAGTGTCCAGGCTACAAAATGAAAGAATAGCTCCAAAATAATAACAACGGAAAAAGATATTGTGCTTTCGATTTTTGTAACAGAATGTTTCAATGTGTATTCCGCTTTGGGACTTACACACTATCAAATACAAAGAATAGACCACACAAAAAATAGGACAACTATTTTTTTTTCTTTATTTTCCTACTATTGACATTTCCTAAACAAACATACAAATCCCAATAAAATAGAAGCGGAATTTAATCACAGAATAGGACAACCTAAATTATTTTTAAATTGCCGCTTTTTACGCCTTTTTGTCACATTCAGACATTATTGGGGGTATAAGCTGGCAGTGGATAGGGCCAATTAGCAGCAAAAACTTGTCAACTTAATTGGGTTTAGAACCACTGCACTAAACTGATTCTACACAGCAAAGACATTTCAGGCTGATGAACCAGGGCGACTTGAAGAGCTATCTGAAGAACAGGATGCCTCGCTGCGACAACTACAGTCAATTTCCTCCCGCTCTGCTCCAAACCGAACTTATCAACATTTGTACACAGGTGAGTGCACTCAAATAAGCTCAGGTTTAGAAATGTACACCCCAAATTCAGATAGCCACTGGACTCTGCTACGTAGCCTCTCAGCAAATAGTGCACAGGGATTTGGCGGCTAGGAATTGTCTTGTCTCCGGTGAAAGTGATCTGAAGTTCTGCTCAGCCGCTTTCCGACCGCCGATTACAGTCAAAATTTCGGACTTTGGAATGTCTAGAAGGTTTATATTTATTTATTGGTAAAAAATAAACAGGATGGCACAATCTTTTGGTCATAACTTTTTGAATTTGTAGTATTTTGGCAAGATCTTTTTTATTTGGGAGCTGAGACAATGGGAAAGTGAATGACATAGGACTTGTCAATAATCCTTGTTTTTATCACTGTTAAAAATTTGTTTCAATACGAGGTTTTATTTTAGCCATTATCTATTCTGCCCAAAAGAAGACAAAGAGAGTTGAATGGTTCATCGACGGGGGCAAAAGTGTGGTCAATTTTAGCGTTCAATATGGAAAACAGCTCGGAAGACATTCAAAAGTGCCAAAGAGGGATAGAATTCTTGATCGGTATGATAAGTTCACCGCTCTATTCGCCTGATTTCACTCCATGTGACTTCTTCCTCTCGAGATGAATCAAAAGCCAGGTCTACGCCACGCAGAGTTTTCAAGCATCACCAAGCTTCGACAAAGGTTTGAGCGTGTGCTCACAGGTGCACCACGACATATGATCGACAGAGCTATTGAAGCGTTTCAAAGTCGGCTCGAATACTAGTTGGAAGTCAATGGAAGAAGCGTCGAACAAGAGCATGAGTGGAAGACGTTCTTATTGCTGTTCATCATCGCTAAACTAAAAGATTGGTTATATGCCGGGTGTCACTTGCTTCCCCATCGCCTCAGCTTTTAAATAAAAAAGATCTCGGAAGAATGCCGCAAATTTAAAAACTTATGACCAAAATTCACTCACGGGAAAAAAATGCGCCGCCCTGTACTGTACAGGTCATCGATTTTTTGGTTCGGCTATTTTAGACTTCAAATTTCACAGTTAAATCAAAAAATATATTTTGCCCAAAATAGATGGTGCTTCATTTAGACTCTACTCCGACACTGAATACTATCGGATGCATGACAAACGCACAGCACTGCCGGTCCGTTGGCTGCCGCCTGAGTGTCTGTCCTCAGGGAAATTCACGCAGCTCTCCGACATGTGGTCAGTTTTCATGGTTTACATGAGTACACATTATGCTCTGTTTTCTGTAATAGAGTTCCTTTTTCAACCGCGGAACGGTGACAATCTTGAGATTTTCGGGTGTTCAAGCAAAATTGAGAACAATTTATATTAATGAAAGTTATGGTTGTTCACCAGTTTGGCTACATCGCCAAATTTTCGAGTGGTCCAGGTGGATATATATATAATCCACATGGAAGAGGGGTAGGTACTCGGGTTGGGAGCCTTTGGTTAGCCAAAAAAATGTTTCGGTACCTTTAAGCCGAACTGATTTACCCCCGAACTGACCTATCCCCCTGTCTAATTGTGGTCGCATGTTGGATTTACACTCGGTATCTTCACTTTTGATCTTTGTTATACACAAATCTAGTTTAAATTGCCGATTTCAGGTCATTTGGAGTGACCCTCTTTGAGGTTTTCACCTACGGAGACGTGCCCTTTGGAAATTTATCAAACAATGAGGTTTTGAGCGCAGTCGTCAGTGGTTTACGCCCTGAAATCCCCACAAACTGCCCTCTAGCAATTGGAGAGATCATGAGTGCCTGCTGGAAAGAGAACCCGCTGAAAAGAATATGTGCTGAGGAGGCACTTACTAGACTCAAATTGATCCAATAAGTTTTTAGAGTGGCCGTAAGTATAGTCATTGAGCCCCTAGGATTTGAAGGGCGACGGCAAATTCACCAATAGGTATTTTACGACAGGTATTTTAAGAGGGTGGATACCCCGGGTCATGTTATTTTGGTCCATCAAACAGGTTTTTGGTCCCTTTAAACCCACTTTACTAGGGCGCCGATAGAGAATTCTCCTAGGAGTCAATCACTATACTTACGCCCAACCTGGAATATCCTCACAGGAAGGCCATTATACGGGTAGTAATCAGACGGTACTTCTCTCGTTTACATCACACCTCCAATTTTTTTATTTTTATTTTTTGGATTTTCTGTCACTTAAACGGATTTATTATTCACAAGCATATTTTTGGAGCTTGGAATTTTAGTGCCGGAATTTCTTTGGGCATATATATTTTGTTGAATCTGATTGTCTACGTTTTTTATATGATTATCTTTCTTTTTGGAGCTGACTTTTTATTTTACTCTCTTTCGATAGTTTTTCTCTGGCTTGATAGAATATGAATTTCCAGTCAATTCATTGAGATTAGCTTCGCTTCTCAACCCTATTCCGCACCCCTCAATATTTGAATTTTAAAATTATTTTTGTCTCAAGGCGAATTGCTTTAAGTAAGCTCATACTTTTGAATTCGCTGCGATGCAATTGTAATTTAAAAATTCAAATATTGAGGATGGGAAATAGGCTCTAGAAGTCAAGCTAATTTCAATAGATTGACGAAAAAATTCTAGAAAAAATTAGAAAAACTCGAAAAAATTCTAAGTTCTAGAATTCTACACAGAAAACTGACCTAAACCCAAAGAAAAGCTATCTAGCGAGAGGAAAATAAAAAATTAGCTGCAAAAATGAATAATCAGCTGCAAAAAATATTTACCCATTTGTTTTTGAAAAAAAAATTCTTCTGATGATTCATAATTTTGGCGATGCAATTATTTTGTAGTCTTTTGGCGTCTCGTATTTCATTTTTTAGCGTGGAAGGAACTTAGTCGATTCACAAACGGAGGCTCACAAGCAAACAGTCGAATCAACTTGGAAGAAGTTCAAAAGAAGGCAAGTGCACAGGAGCGAATTTGGTACGCATCGATCTGTTTTCCAAAGCTATGTCTCTGATTTTGTATGGAAAAGAAATTTTGAAAATAATTATATTATGTTCCATTTGTGGTCTCAGATTGTTGAGTTGCATTCTTGCGAATAATAAAGGTATTTAAAATCGGCAAAAAGTCCACAAAAAATCAATAATCGGAGGTCCGATGTAAAGTAGAGAAATACCAACGATAATATATGTATTTAGAAGCATATATTTTTCTGTTATCGGCCGCTTTAAAGGCGCTTATTTTGGTACAACGAGCATAAAACTAGGTTATTTTTGGTGAATTCCATTGTTTATTGATAAAGCCGTCACTATACGTGTAAATTTGTTTGTTTTTGTTGTTGCAATTTTTTGTTTACTCCGTTGCTCCATTGATTCATATCCTTGTGCAAGGGTTTTGTTGCTTGTGAATATAAAAGATTGGTAATAAAATAATTACAATAACTTTTTTTGGAAATACAGCTGTACAATCTAAAAAAACCTATGCAGCCGGCTCTCGATTTAAACAACTAATTTTGCTATGGTCGCCTACAGAGGAGAGATTTTCGTCGTCATCATCGTCGTGTCAAACGCAAAAAGAACTTTGCTGGGCAGTGTGATGAAGTTTGGTGGTAGTCACGTCTGGACGGAAGAGAAACTTTTTTGAGCAGAGATGCTGGTTATTCTACATGCCTTGCTAGAGCTCTTGCAAGAGATCGCTCTCAAAGATTCGGCTCTGTGAAGGTATATCACCATCCCCAATAATTTTTTTCAAAATCGTGTTTTATAACGTCTCCAACCAATTCTTATACGCTAAAAACGGAGAAAAATGTGTTTTCAAACGCTTTCCTATATAAAAAATCGATTTTCTCGTAAGAAAGTTTTTTTCACCAAAAATTGACCTTTTGTGTTGGTCCTACCAAAGTAAACCACCACCGAAAAATTCAGCTTTTTGTCTGGGGTCTGTGCAGCTGCGATCGACCGCGACCACAGGAGCGCACTGAATTTTAGGCTCACGACCGTGACTGCAAGACCTTACTCCAGCATTACCAAGGACCGCGCAAAAATAGCACGTTCTCGCCATCATTTGCGGTCATATCCAAAAAACTTTTTTTCATCTGCTCTCCTTTCCAGCTACAAGTATGGCAAACAAAGGTACCTTCTCAGAGGTGTGAGATGTGTTTGACTACAAGCGCTCAGATCTCAACCCAGAAAATGTTGAGATGATCATTTTTTGAACAGGAATCTCCACATTTACTACTCATTGTTACCGGTTAGGGAATGAAGTTATTTCCAAAAAACAGTTCCAACGATTAATCTTCCGTTTTTATATGCAAAAATCTGCTAATTCTTGATAGAAACTTAAGAATTCCGTGGGTCTTTGTCCGGTCTACAAAAGACCGCGCGATCGATTTCCAAAATACCGCGACCGCAACCGCATGACAGCCCTTGGTCAAATGCACGGCCCTATTTTTCGTAGAAAAGTGTCTTGGCACCTTTTTTATCTTTTTTAGCGTATGTCGTTTGCTTAGAAGATGTTAAGAAAGAATTTTGAAGAAAAAGTTATTGGGGAGATGGCAATATGGCTCTATGACACTTTGCCGCAGACACTTTTCCGCAGGGTACCTTTTAATTACTGTCATACAATTCGATACGAAAACACCATTCCGATATACTAATTTCATAGGTTCTTACAACATTTTCAATCTAATAGTACAGTAATATTAACCAAATTGACCTTTTATATTAAAGGACCAACATAAACGTTATATATAGAGAGACCCTATCATGTTTTTGGTGCGGCAACTTTGCTAAAAGAGTCTCGAAATGCATTATTTGTCTAGCGTATTATTGGGGAATTAAGTTATTGGGGAAATGGCAGTCTACCTTGGTTAGCTCAAAGATTCTTTGACTTATGTTCAGCAATAATGAGATGAGCAAATAAATATATGGACACAATGTCGACATTGTATCTGGAGTGTTGGTATTTTCGGGATCCCATCCAATTATCGTCTCTTACAGGCTAGCGATCTAAAAAATTGGGTTCGATCCCGACTGAAGATTTTAAAGGGGCATACCAGTTAGCTATAGTGCAAAAAAAGCGGGGACCAGCAATTTTTTGAAAAATCAATCCATTTTTCACTGACTTTGTATCGATTCTGATGTGGATGACCTTAGATTACCTTGAAATGTTAGGCAGAACACCCTCGTCGTACTTAGGATGATACTTGCAAAAACATCATGGCAGAGAAAACCACTACTGATCCCCGCCTTTTTTCGTAATGGTATGCCCTTTTAAGGGACATAAACCCTTAAAAAAGCGGGTGCGAACCACGTGTGCAATTGTTTCGTTATCTCTCTTTTTCCAAAAAATATTTGCAACAGCAGCAGTACCCTTCCAACATTTTTCTTTGCTCTTCTACATTTTACCCTTCTTCAAAGAGAGCAAGGTTGTCCAATGATAGATTGAAGTACTCTTTTTGGTTCATTGATTCGATTAGAATTGGCAAAGAGCAAATGAAAGTGATTATCTGCTGGTTCAAAAGCATTCCCAATGCCAAACCTATTCAAACCATTCTTTCTATTGCTTATTTTCCATTCCCCATTTAATTAATATCGGTAAATCAACGATTAATTCTATTATTTAATTTCCAGGATGCCGTGTTCAGCTCCTAAATTCGGCTGTTTGGCCTACTATGAAGTTTTACAAGTGAGTCGTCTGTGTAAAAAGAGTATCAATGGATATAAACTCTTCTCTCGGTCTCGTCGAACCTACTCTGCTCTAGTCAAGAAGCCATTTAATGGGCTCACTGTTGCAGCGGTAAAAGAGGTGCACAAAGGTTTGTATTTCCTTATATAGGGTGTGGCAAAAGTTCAAGCCCTCAAAAAATGGCCATAAAAACACAACCAATAAGTAAAGTCATGAACGAATTTTTTTGTTTTGAAAGTAACAAAGTAACATGCAACTAATCGTAACATATTTTCGAAATGACCCCTTTTTCTTGAACGTAAGGCTTGAGATGCTTCGGAAAATTGTCGAAGATGGGACGCAGCTGATCCAAAGTTATTTCGTCTTTGCTCCATCCGCTGGTGCCTAATCTTGTGGAAGAGTCCACGGTTGATCTTTGAAGTGTCGGGGAGCCCACGGACCCAAGACATCTCTGAGAATTCCTTGTTGATAGATGGTGGCATTAATCTTAACCCCTTCTTCAACGATTTCTTCCCAGCTCTGAACAACAAAATTACAGAAGCATGATCTTCTTTGGACATCTAAATGAAGGAAAATAATCAGCTGGCCACAAAACAAAATAATACGGTGATCAATACTCGGTGGTTTTAAAAGAGCGCCAAAACCAGGTTTAAAATTATGCGCCCGAACATTTGCCGCGCCCTATAGTATTTCATTTCCATTCTTTCATTAATTATGTTTCAGGTGAGCACAGGGTAGCGCTAAGTCCTCTTGCAACAGCCAACTTGGTGAAGAAAGGTATCAGGGTTCAGTTGGAAGAAGGAGCAGGACTATCAGCTGCATTTAAGGACGAGGAGTATGTTAAAGCAGGCGCTAGGGTGGTCTCCAGGGATGATGCTTTTCATGCTGATGTTGTTTTGAAGGTTTGTTTGAAGATACCTATTTTTATTTGAAGATACCTATAAATTTCACATTCTAACCTTTTAACTTCTGCAGTATCGTTGTCCTGATGTCTTCGAAGTGGAGTGCTTTCGTCCAGATACCACACTGATCTCTTTTATCAAACCGTCCCAAAACATGAGTGTGGTGGAACTACTGGCCGAGCGCAAGCTCACAGTTTTCGCCATGGACTGTATACCCAGAATTTCAAGGGCACAGGTCCTTAACGAACAACCATTTCCGTTGTAAATCTAAGGTAAAACTCAAGTATTCCAGGTATTCGACGCTCTCAGCTCAATGGCTAACATTGCCGGATACAAAGCGGTTTTAGAAGCATCAAATGTCTTTGGTCGTTTCTTTGCTGGACAAATAACAGCTGCGGGGAAGATTCCGCCTGCTAAGGTAGGCTATTTTACGGCAACTCGACAAATTCTGGTATTTTTGGAGTTGTCGAGCGATGAATTCTGATATTTTTGGATATTGTCGCACGAAAAATTCTAAAATACAGGAATTTACCCTGCTGCCTATTTTACCGAGTGAGCAAAAGTTCTCGACCACTTTTAAAATGATTTTTAATTATGACGTGTGCTTTATCAAAGAAATCCAATGGTGTCATTTGAAAGCCCTTTTTATGTTTCGCCCTCCTTCCCTCTCTTCTAACTGGTGTAACAAAAGTCCTTGCCCAAACTTTAGACGATTTTGTTTAATAAGAATATTTTAATAAAAATATTCCATATGTACAGGGTTGTAGTATTTTTGCTCCTCTTTCAGATGGTATATAATACTTGCCTCGATTCTTTTAGAATGATCAGCATTTAGCTGCAAACACTCGTGAGGTCGTGTGGATAAGTTGGCAACCATTTTAATCTTTTTAACTTTTCAAAAGTGCGATTGACTATTCAGCGTTGTAACAAGGTGTTTGCCCTATCTTGTAGCACAGATCAACAGCTATAAAACCCACCTTGCAGAATAATTTTTGAATTTAAGAATGCTGAGGTACGACCTTTTAAAAAAAGAAAAAAATGACTGAAATTCGAAAAAATGAAGAAAACTTGGATTTTGGTCGTTTTTAGAGAGAGTTGCTTTTATTCCTAAAGCCGTATCTCAACCCTCTTAAACTCAAATTTATATTCTGTAACATGGGTTTTGTAGCTCTTG
>JAKMXJ010049708.1:0-12062 GCA_029339935.1 Anguina tritici
CCCCCCCCCCCCCAAAGTAAATGAGTTCTGCACATTTCCAAACACGTTAAAATCAAACTGAAACGCTTTATCTTACGCCAAATCATAACAATTTCAAATAAAAGCACAAAATAAAACTATTTTCACTCATATTTCTGGTTACCTTGTATTTTCCTGCGGAGTTCTTTTTTCATCAGCAGATTATACACGTCGGTCGATTTATTTCGATATTTCACCGGAACTTGAAGGAGAGCTTTGACCGTATCTACCTATAGAGAATTCCTCGCATCTGCCCATTTAGTCTTGAACAGGGAGAAGACACGCTCTACAATGAGAACGGTTGGGTGGCCAATTCATTCAGCAGACATTTCATGGAATATGGAATCACCACACCTTATGTTTACACATGAATTTAAAAACCACAAAAAACTTATGCACTAGCCAGAATTGCTTTCTTTTTGGCCGCTGAGCATGAAAACTTCTTGGCTACCTCAGAATCGGAAAAAATCGCTTCGAAAAAAGCATCGGATGAGCAGCCTGTCGGTCGAGGCGAATGCTTTGTTTTGAGTTGCAACATGGGATGTCCAGGCACCTCTGCTTGGCATAAAGTTTGAGAAAGCTCTGAAATTTCAAACCAATAACAGAAAGAAATAAAATAAAAAAGACATTGTAGTGTCGGTAGCTGTGGCATTTTCCTTGTGCTTCTGCTTGCTCTGGTGCTGTTTGATGGCTGCTTTTCCCATCGATATCAAATTGATCTTGTCATTGCAAGGAACGCAGTGAGCGTTGTAGTCGTCCCTTCCGTTTCTGATCCTTTGAAGGCTTTTGAGAAATATGCTTTACAGACGTCCTCCCTTCTTGGCTGAGACATAGCGCTCGAGATTATCACTGAAAATTTCAAAATTTAGACAATCAAAGAAAATACTAAGAAAAAGCATAGACAAGTGAACCTAAAATGAGAGGACAATGGAAATTCGAAAAAAAAAACGCGTCGTAGGCAGAATTTTTTGAGAATATTTAGTTTTCTTATATTTTTGCCGTAACCGAAAAGTATAAAATAAGGCGAAAATATAATGCGAAAAAGTATAAATCTTTTTAAAAAGTACATCTTAAAGCCTTGCTTATGAAACTAATTGGGCACTAGAATTTATCAAAACCATGATTCGTGTTTTTAAAGGGCTTAAACTAGCTTGCTGATTAAAAAAATTCGCTTCACTTCAAATTATATGGGCACAAGCGCATACTTGTTCATATAGCAAGTCAATCACGTTCTACAAATTGAGAGAAAAAAATTTTGAGTGCGACTATATGCCTCCACAGATGGTTCCCTTGTAAAAAAACTTTGGCTGCAGATACCGCTTTGGAAACTTCAACAACTACAGAAAACCAGCGGGCGGAGATCAGACATTCCACAAGGACCCAAGAATTGATATCTTTTGTGAGGATTGGTTTATTGACAAGAATGTGCTTGACGTGGGCTGTAATGCAGGTATTATTTGAAGGGACTTTTTTTAAAGGAACGATAAAATTGGTTAGCGATCCTTCGAAATTTGAGCTAAAATGTTGACTATTCGCCGACAACACTTGCTCATCTAACTGAAATTTTGTCATACCTTGCTTATTCTTAGGATATGCACCCAGAATTCACTCAGACCACAAGAATAGGGTAAGACCCTTCATTGAATAAATTTTCTATTTTCTGCTATAACCGGAGAACAGAATATGTGTTTTTGACGATTTCTTGAAAACCCCAACAGGTTTTGGGGCTTTTCTAGTGTTTTTAAGAACAAATTATCAACCGATACTGATTAACCTATTCTACTTTTTGATTCGGTAGCACTTTGGTTGCATGCTGCATCCAGAGTGTATTTTCAAGTGATTTATGCCTCAGGTATGTGTGTGTGTGCGCATCTCAACCCCAAGCCCCCTGCGCCGTTCCAAAGGGGCTTGAAGGGTTTGAGATGCACGCACAGACTTACCTTAGAGATTAATCCGAGCAATACTCTTGATTATAAATCTATTTGATGCTATTTTGACTTGTTCTAATGAACAAAAGTTTTAGGGTTAAACGATTTAGGGCCAAATGGGCATAAACGTTGCATACCGCCTCGGAGAGTGTGCATTAGAGTATTGGGAGATAGCTGAAATGTTTAAACAAATTATATAACAAAAATAAAACAAATGCTGCGCTGCTGAATTTTTTCATTTATCCGTTTTCGGAGCTAGTGTGTGATTGGTTGCTCCTGATATGTCTTGGTCAAAAAATGTCAAAAACAACAGGGCGGACCAAGCTGTTTTTACAACAAAAAACAATAGGGGGACCAAAGACATATCGGAAGCAACCGATTATACACCATAGCCTGTTTTTCGACTAAGAAACATTCATATAAGACTCAGCAAATTATGAAAAGTTTTGAGAAAAAGCGGGTAAATTAGTGATATATCATGCTTTTGCATGAAATTTGGGTGGATATGTATGTTCCAAAACGTTAACTGGAATTTCAGGCATATTTACCATATCCATAGCGACCACTTTTAAGCCAAATCAAATAGTGGGTGTTGATTTGGACCACCACCTGATAGCGGTTAGTTAAAAATTTGTGATTTTTCGGAAATGAAAGTATTTTTAAGGCAGCTAGAACCAATCTGAGATTCTTGTGTGACCAGAACGCCAGGGTAGAAAATTTAGGTATAGTATTTTCAGTAATTAAAGTTTGTTTACAGGTAACTGGAAAATTTCCGGCATCCTTTGGTTTGAATTTTGGTCCCGTGTCTGCCCCGTCAATCTCTCTAGCAAATGCACCTGGTTTCCCTGATAATATATGTTTCAAATGCGAAAATTACGGTAGAATTTTTTTGGTATTATTGGACGATTGCTTTTAATACACAAGAATTTAGTTGTATCGAGCGACAGTCAGCTGGAAAAGGTTTGTCAATTTGAGACTGTTAAAAGCATAATTTATGTTCATCTCGGTTTCTCGAAAGGGTTGAAAAATAATAGACCCAGGTTTATCGACATAGGTTATAGAATACAGTGGAGTGTCGATATCCCCCACACACACCCTCAAGTTTAGCCCCCGCTGTGTACGACACTTTTTATAGTCCAATTTTCGAAGTCTCTTGCCAGATGTTTAGTTCCCAAGCCTAGGTCTAAGGTCTAGTTGTATGCAGGAGGGAGTAATTGGGGCGGGAAAACAGATTTCCCAGCCCGTTTCGGCACTTGTAATCAACCCCACTTTGTATACAATCCACATTTGTAACCAATCCTATTAACCCAGAAATACCATATTCTCTCTAATAGAAGCCTCGGGCTTCTATTTTTCGCTCAGAGGGGGGGGACTTCTATTAGGAGGTGCCTTCTATTAACTACAACAATTTACAAAATGATATCGAAAAAAAAGTTTTTTATTTACAATCACTAAACAACAAAATCAACAAATAATTGATGCATTACTAACATACTCAAAGTTTTCTTCCTCTTGCTGCAGACCGATTTCTTCAAACAGCTCCGCCAGTTCTCTTTCCTCGCACGCTCGTTGAAACTTGGCTCGACCACCTCGCACAGGTCCATCTTCCTTGGAGCAATGCATTTCATCGTCCTCGCTGCCATCGGTTGAAGCTGTGATTCCGCATGACCTAAATGATTTGGCGATGAGTTCTTTCGATAGGCTTTCCAACGCATCAAATATCCATTGCAGGTAGATGGTCATCGGAGCAGCCTTAGGATTCCAGCCTTTTGTCACTTCTTTCTCACCATACATCATCCAATCTTCGTAGAGCTGGCGAATCTTAGCTTTAAATGGAACTCAAGTCTGGAGCCTAAGCAAACAACATCTACAACCACTGTCCCGATAAAATAGGATAGCGACTGAAAATACAAACCTGAATATACTTTGTACACCCCTCAAGAACCACGGCCACATCTAGTCCACATTGTTTCAATTCTTTCTTAATCGACTCAGAGATGTGGCAACGACAGGAATCCCACACTAACAGACACTTTGCAAATAAAGATGATCCCATCACACGCCTGTCTTTTCATCGTTCATCCACATCGTGCCCTCCCACGCCAGTTACAATTTGCTTAGAGAGCGGGCTTCTATTAGAGAGAATACGGTAAGTCGTCTGGCGATATTTCTAGACCAAGAGTTGAAAAATTGTGGACATTTGAATAATCTTTATTTTTACAGCTATCTTTGGGTGCGTAGAAATTTTTTTGTAATCTTTTGGTACTTCTATAGTCGTTGTCATGACCTCTATTTCAGATTTTTCTGATCTTTTTACGGTGAATCTTAAGGTGAATCACATCTTAAGCTTCCTATATCTTCGATTAAGAAGTTCGGCCCTGTTTTTGAAGCCGGGCATTTTTTGCCTTGTGGCTGGTCCCCAGAGGTGTCTTTATACCAAGTTTCGCGTATATTTAACCATGAAACCAAATGGATGTTTACTTGGTGAATTTTATTTTTTCCCAGTTTTCAAAATTTGTTTTAGATTTTAATTAGAGCGCTATAAAGCTGGGTTGAAGGCTGTAAAGTTCTGCTTTTCCTGGCGCTTTTCAAGTTTTTGCAATATCGCGCCAATGTAAATTCACTACCCATAAAATATCACTAGAATATGCTGATTATTATGCAAAAATGTTTTGACAAACCTAATAAACTGAGAAAAAAGTGGGTTGACCGCCTAAACAGGCACCCTTTTTAGAGGGTACGTGCCTCATAGGCCCAGGTTCCGTAGGTTTGATCAGTTGAATCAATGTTTGTTCCTTTCAAACCATGTGAACCCGATAATTTTGGGTAGGGTGATATGGTTTGCTGGTTGTTTCCTTAAAACTCGAGCAGTACACCTCCATCTGAATAGGAGGAACGCAATGAAAGTATCCAGATAGTGGAAAGTTTGATTGCAAACCATTACTAACATCAAATCACTACCTCCATACCTTTGCTTATCCAAGGATTCTCGATTAATAACACGGGTTTCGATAAAAGTGTCTCTATATGCTGTAAATATTTATATACGGTAAACATGAAATGGTGCTCATTGTCCAGGTTGACTTACATTGTGTATGTTTCACGCTTTATATTGGGTAATCTGTATATGAGGTATGCTTTTGGTCCGTTCCGAGGTGTATCTTATATTAAGAGTCTACTGCACAGCAGTTGTAGTCTGAAATAATATGTAAGATTTAAAAAGTTAACTCGACCATTTTACTGTGTTCAGATACAAGAAGGCAGATACGATTGTTTGCTGGCCATTAGTGTTGTAAAATGGGTAGGAATAAAACTATGTTTAGTCCAATAACAATATGGTGCATTAAGGTGCATTTAAATTGGGGTGACGAAGGCCTCAAAAGATTCTTCAAACGTGCATTTCGTGAGATCAAGAACGAAGGTTTGGCTTAATTTTCAAAATTTTTTTTCCAATCTTCAAAACAATGGTGTGTAGGCCATTCGTCCGAATGCAGTTCATCCAAAGTCAATTCGTCCAAATATTCTTTTGTGGCACTTGATTAGTTTATGCGCTATTTCTCACGTGCTAATTGACGTGCATTAAAAATTAATTTAGAAAGTGTCTTCGGATAGAAAAAAGTAGCATGTTTAAGGAGAAAGAACGGAAATGAATTGTGGACGAGTTGCATTTTGGGCGAATTGCCAACGCACCCAAAGTAAGCTTTTTAGGCCGTTTTATCCTAGAAACGGAAAATCTTGATGCGTACCGAAGGTGTCGCAACAAAATGACTGAAGAGATGAAGGCCAACTTTGAGGCAATGCGACTTCTGCCGGAAGATATTGTCGGGTACCTCCTCTCGAAGGAGGTTGGATTCAGTCATCATGAATACTTGGACACATTACTGGCCAAAGCTAAAGGTTCACTTCTAAATTCCCATCTCCATTTCCAGTTATTTAATAATTTTAAGATTTT
Organism: Anguina tritici; assembly: GCA_029339935.1. Lineage (NCBI taxonomy): Eukaryota > Metazoa > Nematoda > Chromadorea > Rhabditida > Anguinidae > Anguina > Anguina tritici. The sequence continues at coordinate 5,899 of JAKMXJ010049708.1, forward strand.
TAGGGTGGTCTGGACGTATTCATGTATTCTACAAAGGAGAATTCTACAAACCAGACTGGTGAAATAAACAAATGGTGGCTATTTCCCAAATAATGGCTTATAAAACGTATTTATTTAAAAGATTGCATTCCCATGTGTATGTGTTGAGGCGGGTAGGCCGCAGCCAATTCTGACTTGGTACAATCTTCCAATTTTCGGTTTTGCATATGTCTTGGATTTTCGGTGCTGAAGACAAATAAAATTTTAAAAATATATTGATATAACTTTTTGTCACATATTTGAAGTTAAATATGTAATCCCACTTAACAAAACTTACCGTCAAAAATTGCACAAATGTCTATTCAATACCCTTCTTTGTCAGCTCGCCTCTTTTTATGTTTCACACTCTTGCCCAAGAGCTTTTATCCCTTCTTTGCTTTTTCTATATTTGCAAAGTGGACGGCAAAAATGAAAAGGGGGTAAGAAGAGGATGGAGATTAAGATCTACAGGTATCTTTAGCAATGTCATATCCAAAAAGATGACCTTTTAGGGAGAAAAGTGTTAAGAAATTGGAGTAGCTCTTTCATTTACAAACAACTACCATAAATTTTCGGTTTAAATGGACTTCGTGCAGTCTGGGAGGGGGGGGGGCGTAATTATAAATGATGGCAATTAAATTTTATTCAAACTCATAGCTTATTTTTATTATCCCGAAAGTTGAGGTAGAACAGAAATACAATCAAAAATAGGCAAGCGAAGGATTGCGCCATTCAGATTTTGCCCCTATCCCAGATCACTGATTTTTACAAAGCAAGTGGTATATCTCATGTTGGTGACCCAGATATACTTTTCAGCTTTGAGTTCAGGGCATCAACATAAGATTCACTACTTGACTTGTAAAAAACAAATATTTAGGACATGGGCACAATTAAAATGTACGCAATCTAAATGCCTTCAATTTGGAATTACAAAATCATTCGCTTGCCCAAAGATACAATACACAATAGAATCAGTGCAGCCTTTGAACTCATGTAAACTTTTGGGAGTCTCTACTAGCGAAACTGCCGGGTGGAGCATAGTAGGCGGGATTATAAAGGTCATAGGCATGCATGGAGGCAGCAGCTGCAGAATGGTAGTATGTGCCAGTGGAAGGGTGGTTGGCAAAGCCCAACCCATAGTTGGCCGAATTTCCGAACATGCTCGGGTAAGCAGATGGCATCCAGCCTAAAACCATGTCTAACACTGATATTACACTGAATATACAGGCAAATACTATTGCTACTGTTTTTACTTATTAATAAGATTTATATTTATTTTGGGAACACAAATCTTATTTTTTTCGATGTACCTCTCAATCACATTTGTAGTTATTTCCGGCTTTTGCACCTGATTTTCATAGTTGCGCCAAAAGACAAAAAACGTCGAAATTTTCCATAATTTTTGCCTATTGCGCTATTTAGTATTCGGAAAAATACAGTATTCTCTCTAATAGAATGACCGGCCGTGCTATTTTTCAACCCGTAAAATTGTTTTTACAGTCACGCAGTGAGTATGACTTATAGTGTGACGAATTTTTTTATAAAGGTCAAAATTTCTGTCAGGTCAGACTGTTCTTGGTATTAAAAGATGCGCACTTTCCTTATGCATCGAATGAAGGGTCATTTACACGTAAAAAATAAAAAATGTCGGACAAAATAAAGAATACATAGAAGTAGTCGCAATTTCCCGCGCCACTGTCAAGACCGTTTAATTCTTAACTAGAGCACTTTTTTACTTGTGCCAAATCATTCTAACTTTTTTCTATCTTTTTTGTTGCTTACCTGGATGGGCTGTAGCCGTATTAGTCAATGGATTAAAGGTTGATGTCATGGAATTAATAAAGTGTTGTTGATCAGCTACGGCACTGGCCCTACCACCGGCACCAGCCGAGCAGGAAGGATCAACAGGAGGGTCTATTTTGTAGTCAATGGCACTTGGCAGTGGGATCATCGGCATGGCTGGTGGAAAATGGCCGGCGGGGCCGCATTTTTTGTGGTTGCCAGCTTTCTCCTCACTTCTTCTGACTGGCTTGGTTGATTTTGCTGCACCCTCGTTCTCGTCCTCTGTGCCTCCTGGCTGCTCTTCCTTGATGGTTGTGGACTGGCTGGCATTGGCTGCTTGCTGGTTTGTTGTGGAACTACTGGTTGGGTTGGGATGATTGGCTGTCAGAGAAGCAACGGTTTGGCGACGAAGCTCTTCAAATTTTTTGTTGGCTCGCATCTTAGCTCTGCGGTTTTTGAACCAGACCTGAATGGGGATGATATTTTTGGGAGTTTGCTTTTTTTCTGGGTTCGATTACCTGAATTTTTGTCTCTGTTAGAGTCAGAGCAGCTGCTAGTTGCTCGCGTTGGGCACCTGAATGGAGATTACACTTTGGATATTTCTTATGGTTTAAAAGATTTCATTTGGTATCCCATTTTTCATTAAAATTCTGCTGGATCCGAATATTTTTATGTCGAAATTTTGCCAATTTTAGCTTTGATGACTCATAGCCAAAAAAGCTGTAAGAATTCCGATTTTTTCAGCTATATATGAGGCACAGGGCTGTGCATTTGCCCATTGGCGATGTTTTTTTGGCAAAATTTTTGTGTGCAATGCAATGTATCGCATCGTGCATAGCCCTAATGAGGCACTTTAAGCTGTAGCATTCAAAAACAGAACCTCGGTATGTGCGACAAAGATTTGGAAAATGTTTATGATTATTTTTGGTACAGAGACATTTCCATCAGAATTACGAAAATATTTCAAAAATTACGCGAACGACGCTAAGTAAACACGGAAACGGGATGGAAACAGTCCCGGCTCCTGATCAAATTGTGGCCCAAGTCTGGTCCCGGTCATTTTCTAACCTCCGGTCCCAGGTCTTGACTAATTACGGTTAAAAAATTCAGCGCAATTCTATGCAATATACCGCAATAGAAGCCTCTCTAACAAACCTCTTCCCCGCCTCTAATTTCAAGTAGAAGTTTTGTTTTTCTTAGGTTTTTGAGCTCTGTAAAAAGTGCCCTCTAGAGTTTTCACAAATCTACTGGGCACTTTTACAGAGCTCAAACACATCAGAAAAAGCAAAGTTTGCGACTGCTTGAAGTTTGAAAAAAATACTCTCTGATAAGCGCCTCGGGGATTATATTGCAGAAAATGCGGTAAAAGTTTCGTGGCAATATTTTTTGGTCTGGATTCCGTGTTTCGGTTCCACACTGGCTAGATTTTGGCTAAAAGCCACGTCCCGATCATCCTCGGCTGTGCAACGATTCTTAAAGCAGGAATTGTGAAAGTAAATACAGTGGAGTCTCGATATAACGACATCCCCCTCAAGTTCCACGTACAACTGGGTCCGACACTTTTTTTGCTCCAATTTTTGAGCCCTTTTGCCAATTCTGATATTAATTTATCTAAGGCAAAAAGTATTTATTCCGTTTAGGTTCGTCCTGGAGGCTAAATTCCAACAAATTTTAAATTACTTTACAAATATAGTCAACTCTCGATAACACGCCACCCCCTCGAGTTCGACTTTTTTTACCCCGATTTTCGAACTCTTCTGCCAGTCACTTGTTAGTAATTCTAGTTCCAAATATTCCAAGGATTCCGAATCTTTAATTTGTTTCTGTGAATGTCCGTATTTTTGCCGTAAAATCCCGCGCTTCTCGATATAATCACACCAAAATTGCAAAACTGGATGTATGGATTGTCCAGGGAGTTAGGTGCAATATTGCCAGTCGTGAAGGCCTAAGAGGAACAAAATTCAACCTATCTTTAACAAGATCAATAGCTATTTCAGTGACCAACCCCAATGAGAAGAATGTCAGCCTCATCCTGTTCCTCATTACTGACCTTGTCGAAAAGACTATTGATCCTTAGAGTGGATGGTCTTGCGCCGCTCTCTTCCGACTCTTTTGCGATTTTCCGTGCAGACTATACATTTGGTCGACTATCGACGTTTTTTCTTGCTTCGACTCCCACCTTCTTGCAATCCCATAGGAAGTAAACTTCAATAAAAGCACGAGTAAATAGTTTTAGTCTACCTTAAAGTGCTTCTCCATTTATAAAGGAATGTGTAATGTAGCGCTCGTTCAGTAGTCGACGACGAGGATCTTCTGTTCACACCATTTTCATCCAACGACAGGTAAATGTTTGCGCTAAACTTTTTGCGCGTCGAACATTTGCGCATAACTTTTGCGAGGGGCTATCGATTATTTGAACTCAGCTTTGTTTACTGGGACCAGATGGAAAAACTAACCCTGTGGATATTGACCATTTTGGAAGACCCTCTCGAGTTGCCTCAACTGGTACTCGTTGAACTTGGTTCTCTCCCTTTTGCCTCCTTGGTCTCCTTGGTTGAGGGAACTGAAAATACTAATATATTTTTGAATGAACAATCCAAATTGGTCACCTAGAAGAGGGGGGAGGAGTGTAGCCATACCCAGCAAAGTCGATAAAGCTGGGATTAGGCTGGAAATTGGAGTTTACCATCAATTGCTTTACCTACTTTCTGCAAAGTCGTTGCTAAAAGATTGTATTGAAAGAAATAGGTATTTTCGCAAGTATTTCTTTTAAAATTACCTTTTTTATCGTTAAAAATGATAGAGTATAAAAACTATTATTTTCGCACATATTTATAGCAATTAAATATCTGGTTTACATAAAAATTATGGCTGTTGGATTGTTTTACTTACATTTAATATTTTTGGTTGAAAACCTTTTTTGGAGCCAAAACTGGGGGATTAAAGAAAAAACCGTGTTTTGACATACCATACCAAAAGATGACATGACGAGCTGAATCGTCTTATAAAGACAGATTTTAAAAATTCGAGTTAGAAAAGAGTTATGAACGTTTTAAAGCGCTAAAATATATTTCCACCCTGTATTTACAAGATAGTGTACCTTTGCAATTCATCCCGCAAGTTTGTCCGAACATAGAATTTAGGAAGAAATCACCAAACTTTAAAAAACACAACAATACTTTCATATTTGAAACCTATTACAGTCGAGTCTCGACTCTACTGGTTTATACACCCCTTCAAAAATCTAAGTAGTCAGGAATTAGTTTTTTTTGTCTACCTACCCATTTCCAAAACCGGTAGAAGGGCCCATTTAAAGCTGTTAGGCAGCAACAAAGTGCAAATTTTGCCCATCCTATTCTTCGGAGATTTTGAATTTTTTGGGTCTTTCACATGTTTTTCTCACTTTATCAAGGCAAAAAAAGCCTATAAATTCATTTTAGTCAAGAGTCTTGCTCGGATTATTGTCGCAGGTAAGTCTGTGCGCGTATCTTCAAGCCCAGGGCTTCAAGGCTTGGGGTTGAAATGCGCACACATACATGCGTGAGACATAAATCACTCAGAAATATCTCTGGGTGCATGAAATAAGCATTCATACCAGAGCTTTTATATGCTGTAGGCCCCAGTTAGGAAAACTATGTTCAACATCGTTTATTTTTAGCAGTGCGCACAAAAATTTTCCCCTCCAAGTACAGCCCGTGTACCCTATCAAATATGTCTGAGTAGGTCTTTTATACAAAGTGGCCCCTCCTTGTCCCTTCCCCTCCCAATACAGCCCCTTGTCCCTTTAAAATTAGTTATAAAATACCTTTCTTTGCATCACAAATATAAAAACAGGAACAACACAAATTATTTTGGGAATTATTTTTGGGGGAGGGGAGGGGGCTTATAATCCAGTAGCACCCGAGTCTCCTCCGCCTAGAGGCGACCTGATGGTTTCATTGTATCGAGGGTAAACTATCAACACTTCCTTGACGACCAACCAAATCGTCCTCGAAGTTCCACTATATAGAGGGTGCCGTTATATCGCGACCTGATTGTGGTTGGATAAACAAAAAATTTTACATTTCTCTACCATCCTCCTAATTTAAAAGGGCTTGGGTGGCTGGTGGTGGTTAGAATTGAACTAGCTTTTTTGGATTATCGGGCCAACCTGCTACCATTATACTCCTCGGTTATGAGGAATATTTTGAATTATAGTCTTCCCTAGCCGAAAAATTGACAGATTGGCAGTGTATAAGACATTTCTGCGAAAAAGTAGGAGACGGAAAATATAATGGGTTGAGAAAAGCTGAATTTTCAGAAAAGGTTGGGAACTTGTTTAGTTGGGGGGGCGCATTTTTTAATTTTTCGTAAACCATGTTTAA